>JAOBRG010382185.1:0-11083 GCA_027574985.1 Umimayanthus nakama | reverse complement strand
CCCCCCCCAAAAAAAAGAAAAACATTCCTTACTGACCATAGTATTCTTTGTTAGACAAAACAATTCAGGTATTGATATTCATGACAGTATGCAGAACCTTTGTATTTGGGTCTACAGGCAAAAATTACATATCACAGGAGAAATGTAGACCAACAATATGTGTAAATTAAGATAATATTTAAAGTTCTTTAACATTTATTTGTAAGTTCTTGACCAAGGTACTGGTACTCAACCGGTGTGTGTTCTACATTTCTTGCACAGAGTTTTTCACTATCCAAATCACATAAACTCTAGAATGCATAGCTTAACCAACATGAAAACTCTTAAATAATGTAGACCTTGTTCATGATCAGAAGGACAAAAAACCATAACCTTGAGCAGAGGTGGTTTGACCCTTTAATATATAACAGTTTCCAAAACCAGGTCTGTATAGCTACCTGCTTTCCAGTTTTTCTGAAACTCTAGCATCTTTCTTCATCCAATTTCTTTCATTTCGGAAAATGAAGGTACTGTACAGGACAGACAAAATGGTCCAGTTAATCCATCATTGTAAAAGAAAATTTTGCTTATTTTTCATCTCCATTTTGACTCATAAAAAATTATTTGAAAATTTGTTGGGTTGGGTAAAGCCTCATGAACCTGTGAATCCAGGCTTACCAGAAAAAACTAGCTTGCTACCCAGCTGAAAACTGATGAAAATGGTACATGTTAAGTTACCGGTACTATCAGTACCTACACTGTATTGTATAGGTGACACTAAAATGCATGTAAGTAAACTGGTCATCAACAGGGATCTATGTGTGCTCAAGTTGTGGCCATGAACTATTCCATGCCAAGTCTAAGTATAAACACCACACCCCCTGGCCAGCGTTCAGTGAGACTATGAGAGAGGACAGTGTGGTCAAAGAAGAGGAAACAGAGCCCCAGGAAAGCAGCGATGCCCCAGCTTTCAAGGTACATTTAATTAATATACCTTAAATCCCACAGAAACACTTGTCCATTATATGCAGGTAAGCTCCCCTCCCCTCATAAGCACTGTACATGTACATATAAATCCGGCTATTAGATAACAAAAAAATGTCGTTATTGACCAATGCATATTTTGTAAGCTTCCCCAGATGTTAAAAACTATGTACCATATATTGGCCTGTCCAATGTATTCCAGTTGCTAACCTATCAATACATACATCACATGCACTGTCGAGAACCTGTGTCACACACCTCTGAATGACTACACACATCTGAAAATTTGCTAAGTTGCCATGCATTTACTGCATATAATTCACACATCTAGCGACAGAAAACCCAATCATTCTTCCTCTGTTACTTGATGTGGAATCCATGTTCAGCAATTTTCTTTCCTTTCTATGTATATTCTAACTTATATTCCTTGTTCCTTCAGATATCAATACCACAATTTTGAAATTAATCAAACTATTATGATAGTAACTGTAGAAAGCTGGAGAGACTAGGCCATTGTTGTAGCTGAATGCCAACTGATCGACCATAATCGACCAATATGCTTGAACGGGACCAAACATGTGTGGTCAATTATTTGACGAAGGTCGACAGTGGTCTATCAGTCGATCATCTAAGGTTGAGCAAGAACAGCTCAACCCCTGCAGGGCATTAGGGAAGAGAACCATGATTGACTCTGGTTGAGTGGGTCTACCTTATCTGCAACTCTTAACTCTTACCCCAACAATACATGTAGCATCAATTGGTTGTCATTAATTGAACATGACTGACCATGATCGGCAATGATTAGTCTTCTTATTGGTCAATTGATTGGCACTCAGATGCAGGGCTGACCTTCTATTGGAAGCTGTAACAACTGAAGACAACTTAAGTAGAGAATGGAACAAACATTTAGTAGTCACACTCTACAATACAGCTTACTTTGTTTGTTTCTCCTGCCCCCTCTGCCAGTGTTATCAAGTGCCTGTCCACATTTTTATTTATAGCATTGCCTGTCTATTCACCATTATTACGTTGCGCGGGAAAATGGGTCGAGTTGGTAGAAGCAAAGCATGCTGGGGCGACTTTAGGGGACACCATTATCAAAATTTACAGCAAGGAAGGCGATCTGATTTAAAACAAAATGGTTAAAGCGAATTGCTGTGTGCTGGGGTGCACTAATAACTGGAGAAACTCTCCTGACATGAAAGTCCAGTCTTCCAAGTGATCCAAAAGTTTTAAAAATGTATGAGAAACTCATACAAAACAAAACCTCTCAACAGGTAAATTATTTGAGTACTCGCTTATGTGGTGAACATTTTCCTCAAAGGGAGAGAATGTCAAGAACTCAACTACCCTCGATAAATCCTTGTTCTTTTAGCATTGTTAAAGCATCAGCATCCTTATTTGCCGTCATATTGAAATGCATCCCCTAAAGCCACCCCAGCATGCTTTGCATTACCGACTCGACCCATTCTCCCGCGCAACGTAATAATGGCAAATATAGGTGATGTTACTGTACATGCAAATTTTTGTTTTCAGTTATTCTGTGGCCGCTGCCGGAATGGGATTGGCCACGAGTTTGTAGGAGACGGTCCAAATGGAGTGTCGAGATTCTGAATAGTATCAGACACGCTGAGGTTTGTCCCCAAGGATGAGCTAAACAGTGCACCAACAAGCAAAGACTAAGCATGAAAGTCACTAATACATGTAAAAAATCAAATACTATCAAAATTTTAATTTGATCCTCGATCATAACATATACCTCACTCTATAAGGGCCTGTTCACATGGAATGGGGGGCCTGGGTAGACGAGGTAACCTGCCCAGTAATAGAAACTCTCTTTTGCTCTTGTTGGGAACCTCTCCTTAAGCAGATTACCCTGCCAGTTGGGCTGTGTAATCTGCTTAGGCCGGGAAAATTCAATTTTCCTCACCTAAGTGCATGAGTTGGGGTGAAATGAGTTTTACCTAGGGCTTTACAGTATGTTCAGTTCCGATTCCCTCCTTAAGAGCATGTTGGCAAACAAACTACTTTTTCATCATGTTTATCTTCAAAGCACAGAGAAAGAAGAAGTTTACAAAACCAGTGACGTTGGTGTGGTGTGTGAAGGTATTCTGTCAAATCAAGCTAAAGTTTTACAGAAGGAATCACAACCTTCCATGTCTGAACAGTGTTGATCTCGAACAAAAAAATGAATTTTGTATACATTAGGAAGCCAAGTTCCCCCACCTACCCAGGGTACCATAATTTTATGTGAACTGAGGCCCTTTGTAAATGTGTTCAAAATAACTATTTGGTCCACTTCTAGCTGTTTGGAAGTTGGTCATGACAATAATCATATATGTACTGTAGCTTGGTACAGTATGTGCTCTTTTATGAGTACTGTAAGTTAGAAAGCACAATTCAAATTTATTGGGACATGCTTTCTGAGATGTGACATTTTAAAAGTATCCATACTCCCCCCTACATTGCGCGTGCGGACCTGCAGACCCATGCCCGCGGTCCCGCATGTACCCTTTCCCGCGGACGGTACTGTATGTCATGTACCACAGATGGTTAATGGAATGCCAGGGGGTAGAGGTGGGGGGCAAAGCTGAGAGCTGCATGTCAATGAGTAGAGTGTGGATGTTCTCTGGAACAACACAATGTAGAATATAACATTTATATTTTGTAGGCCCTCTCTTAGTAGCACTATTTGATCGCAATACTTAGTGTACAACCTGTAATTAAATATCCATAGATCTGAGATCTTATAAAAATGTTTGCATACAATTTCAGACATCTTCATTGTACTGTAGCTGAACTGTTTGACATAGATGACGAGGCAAGCCAAAAGCAGTGTTTGTAGACTGCTGGCTTGACTTTGATGGCCTGTCCTAAGCAAATGTATGAAATTGAAGTTGTCTCTAAATCAATTCAAAGTTTCCATATGCATCCTGGTCACACATCCTGTACTTGTAGTCCTTCAGTAAAACTTGTGGTTACGTTCATTTTGCTTCAAATAATGTATAACATGTTATACTTAATTACATCCATATTATATTTTTAATAAACTACTTTAACACGTACAGCCTGGGTAAAGCTTAGTAAAGTAAAGAAAAATATAGCATATCGTCATTTTTACAGGCGTATAACTTACATAATAAAAGTAAAGGTGAAAAGAGAATCGTCATTTAACAGTTTTGTTTCTTTTTCCATTTATTTTTAGAAATTATTGTTTGTATAATATAGATTTTGTTAATGCGTTGGGCAAGCCAGCTTTGTCGTCCCCTTTGCCTTGGCAATAGAAAAACGCACACCTTAAGCCAGGAAATGTGCTTAAGAAACGTGAAAAAGAACTGAGCGCAGATAATAAAAACCGGGAGCGAAAGAAGTTCGTTTCAGTTGACCTCACTGCTGTGCAGTGTAACTACAGACCCATGCATACGGACGCAGCAAGTCACAACATTATTGCGTGTTGTTGGGGTTTTTTGGCCAACAATGTTGCGTCCGTTTGCATGGGTCTAAAAATTTGACCGGTTTCAAACTATAGGCAGCAAGTGCCAACATTGTTGTGGTATCAAGCAATTGGACGCAACATGGGTGTTATGGCCAACAATGTTGCGTCCGTTTGCATGAGCCCAAAAGTTAACCTGCGCTGCCGAGCCGGCATGTCGATCGTTTTTAAATGTCAATATAGACTGTCAACTGCCTGAAACGCAGGCTACTAAAAATTTTACCGGTTTCAAACTATACGCAACAGGTGCCAGCATTGTTGTGATTCCAAGCAAACGGATGCAACGTGTTGGGCCTACAATGTTGCGTGTTGTTGGTCAACAATGTTGCGACTGTTTGCATGGCGGCCTTTAAGGTCATGCCCCTGTTTTGCAGCGCGCAGCTCCTCTGCGCATGAAGGCAAGATTGTATTTTTTGAAAGATTTCATTGTTTCTAGACAGAAATTATACAGTTAAATTGACAAATGGTAAAATTAATTGGAAAGATCGAAATTTTGTTTGATTTAAACCAACTTTTATAAAACTTGCCCCAGGTTCCCCTCGGAAAATGAGCAAAAAATGTTTCTTTTAGTGGTATTGCACAACATCTCCGAAACAAGTTTGGTGACCCCCTTATTTTTTTTTCGCTCATTTCATTGACAAGTTAATGATTCCAGATACTTGAAAGTACTTAAAAATCTATCGACCGAAACCTGAATTACAATTGAAAACGCTTTTAACACAAAAACATCGCCGTTGACGTACGTAATCATGATAGCGTTTCCGTGTGGTTTCCTGCTCGAAAGTCCAAGATTGGTCGCAAAACTGCAATGAAAACTCGAGATAGACTAGCTACTTATTTAATTGCTTTTTTCTTATTTCAAATGAAAACATGGCTTATTTGTTTGAAATAAGCGGATATATCAAATGTTTCGAATCAAGGACCAAACAGCTGCTAGCGGAAATCTTTTTTGGGATCACTTCGCAAAAAATCTTAGTAACCAAGCCGGTAAAGGTAGCCAAGCCTTCGCGTGGAATCTTCATCGCGAGACTGTTTCGGGAAGCTTCGGGATACAGTCCACGAACCGCCAAGTTGTGCCAAATGGCTCAAGCGAAGAAGAAATCCTTGGCGATGAAAAGGTTGGTTTTGTTCGATACTAATAAAATTATAATTATCTGAAGTATGACTTTAAACATGTTCGGTTTGGCAACCAGTAAGCTACCTTTACCGGCTTGGTTACTAAGATTTTTTGCGAAGTGATCCCAAAAAAGATTTCCGCCAGCTGCTACGTGGCATTAAAGGGCGTGGTACATTTTGATTGGCTGTCGCTCTCAAACGAAGTCGGGCTGCCCCCTTTTTATTCCTTTTTTTATGTTCCCTCACGATATGCAATATATTGAACAAAAGTTTGAAAAAATCTATCAGCGAATCTTTTTTAGGGGAATGACCTTAATACAAGTTTCATTTGAACGAGTTGAGTCATGACGTCACATCCGCTAATTTCTTGCTCATCACAGCGTGACACTTGAATAATGGCGGACGGAAAAAAACACCTGGAATTGGATCCATAAAAAGGTACAGACGAACCCCTCAAGATGGATACCCAGATAAAATGAACACCTCTATAGTTTTGGTCCCTGCCGCTCTTTCAGTCATTTACTGTATTTTTAAGTCTGTAATAAGACGGACACCTTCTCTAAGACGGACAACGGACACTTCGAAACACCGAATGGACAGTCAAAAAGTCCATTTATTTTATGAAACAAAACTCTTTGAATGACAATCTGAGTGCTTAACTATAACTATAGTTTGTTTTACATTACTGTATTGGTATTTCTCAATCAAGCCAGCCTTTTTACAATCACCGAACTGTTTATTTACATATGTTAGTCTTGTACTGTATTCTTTATACTTCGGTAGTTCAACTATACTTTTGCGTTCTGGGCCGAGGCGCATTTTCTTAAGTACAATTACGATGAAGATACAGGTGTGGTCATTGAGCCTCAGACTTCTATTAAAACACGCAGAAGCCCTGTGTCGTGCGGACAACTTCACAAAATTTGCGGCCAAACTCCAAGATGAACTTATATTTTTTAAAATTGCATTGAGCTCAGTTGCCTAGCGACTCGAAGATAACAAAATGGTCAGTCAAACACAATCAATAATAGCTCAGTATTACTTTAATTTGACGACCAAATGAGTGATCACTCCACACGTAAATAGTTGTTGCATTTTAGCTTATGAATACCTGCCTTCAGTTTAATGCAAAAACTTTTTGTATGTTTGTATGTTTCAACTTTGTATGTTCCAGTTAACAACTTTACAGCAGCCAAAAATATCTTTTTTCCAGTTTTCTCCCATTTTATTTAGTTGTCACCAACAAATGCGTGTTTGTTGACCTTATGGTCTGGTTGACAATTATGTACGGGACATGTGTCATAACTAACTTAAGTCTCTAAAGACCCCGTCGACACGTAGCCGGGTAGCTTTGAAAAACGGAGACTTTTTTCTCCGATTACGCCACACGTAACTGGCGTTTTCGGACACCAAAATCAGAGGTTTTCAAATACGCTCTCCAGAGTGACGACTTTTGTAAACGGAAGTGTATCGTACCGGTATGGACGAGCGAAAACGTATGTTTTCAAATATGATGACGTCATTCCTGGAGTCTGAACATACGATTCAAAAACGCTACGTGTGGACGCAGATGTTGTTTTAAATACGGAGGAAAAAGTCTCCGTTTTCGAAAATATCCGGCTACGTGTGGGCGAGGCCTAAGACGAACACTTCTCTAAGACAGACAATTGAGGTCGGTCCTGAAGGCGTCCGTCTTAGAAAGGTTTGACTGTAGTTTCAGATTTCGTATTGCTTAAAGAATTGACGTGTTGTTTATTGGGTACATTTGCTTCACCTTTCTGCAAAAAAGGGGTCCTAAAATTTGATCGTAATGGCACTTTAACTATACAATAAAGCTGCATGCATAACTGACTAAGTACACCCCAATACGGAAATTATGCCGAGTCTGTAGCCCCAGCCGAGCATATTCATTCTTTCCATTTGGTGGTTCAATTGAACACCAAGCTTTCAGTTTCATAGTTCGCGGTAGTTCAGTTGTTTTTTCGGCTGTAAAACTGTTTTAGTCCAAATATCCCCACGGGTGTGACGTTTCTCTATAAGGCACGCGTTATAATTTTTGTTATACAAATTTGACTTTTTGGAAATATTTTGGAAAGGAATATAAAACAACTAAGTCGTAAATTTATTGGTAAATTCTTTCAGTTTTTCGAAAAGTTTATCTCGCTTATATAGTATTTCACCCAAGCCCGTTTCTTGCCACAACTGACGCATGCGTGGTCATTTCGACAAGTCGGAAGACTCGCAGTCCAAGCCATCGTTAATCACACTTACGTTTATTCAGTATTTGGTAAGCAGTTAAAGTAAAAAAAACGCGAACTGAATTAGTTGTTATGCATGAGTGCACTCATATGGTGCATTGTTCATGAAGCACTTGGAGGGCTCAGACGGCGTAACTCAAGAACTTGTCCGCAACACATGTTGGGACCCAGGTTCCAAGCACTGTCATCATCTTGGCAGTAAAGCCGATGACGTAACAAGTGCGCGGAGATTGTGACGTCAGAGCATCTACGACAGCGTCGACCACATCGGACCGGTTTGGACTCCTGTGTTTGAAGAGATGCTCGTCCAACAGCTTGTTGTCTTGGTGTCAAAGAGCGAACGACACAAGCATATCATCGGTTGATCTTGTTAGTAAGGTTTAAGTTTCCGCAAGATATTTGTTAAGCCAAGAAGTTAAACGAATGGCCAACTCTCATGCACTGACACCGATCGATTGACCCATCAACCCATCTATCCATCCATCCGACCATCAGTCCGATCCGTCCGTCCATCCATTCGTCCACCCAACCCGCCTACTCACCCACTAATCAATCAATCAGTCAGTCAATTAGTCAATCAATTTTAAAATCAACCAATCAGCTTTTTAATTAAACCATAAATCAGTCAAATGGTTCAATTGGTTTTCGTCTTCGTCATTACGTCTGTTCATCAGTCTATCAAATCCTCTGTTTTTTCATTTAGTTGTCCGTCAGCCACCTTTTGCTGTCTGTTTCTTCGTGTAAGAGTATGTTTGTCAACACACATAAGGTACGCAGTCACTCTGTTTGTGACAAGTACTACTTTAAAGGCTTTGGCTAGTTGTTAGGGTAAAATATTGTTATTGTTGGAGTTAATTCCAGTTTTTGTAATCGGTAATGTACATAGTTTTCTGTTTTTATCAAACTTTAGCGGGATTAGTTAATGTATGCTAAGGTAATTCAACCACAGGGTGACTATTGGCAGAGTCTAAATCTGAGGGGTCTGTTTGTCCGTGTAGAATGCAAGTTTTATACTCACATCTATCGAAGCTCTCCTGTCCGTATTCTTTTCTAATCTCCACACTCAATCCTCTCCACAGGCGGACCAGCTCCGCTCTTACCAGGATGGGATCCGACATCGCCGTGGCGTAATTACTTGGTTCCATTATAGAAACATTAACGCCCCATGGTGCCATCTCTCGCCTTAAGGCATCTGAAAATGCTTCAATGCCATATTCAGTAATGGCATAAGTGCTGCCATTAGGAATGCAAATACGGCCTGTCGGAAGACAAGCAAAGTAGCAATCTTGATCCCAGGGCTTTTTTCCCTAATCAACTGGAGGGAAAAGTTGGCAAACTATGACATACTCTAATCTGTTGGATTCCTTTAACCCCTGTTACCGTTCTGTTCCATATATTTCCGGCCCGTTAAGAACATTTCAATCTTTAGAAGTGTAATAGGTCCGTTTATGTATGTTGGTCCAGGGGGGAGCAGGGGGTGGAGGGGCTACTTCTCACATGAGCTCTTTAGATTAAAATACGTGCTGCCGAAAATCTAGAGTGCTAGTAGGTTTTGAACTTCGAGGTACTTTGTTCTGAGATTTGGTAAAGTCTGACATTTTGGTCAAAAAATGCGAGGATGTGCTGCAGGGCGTATAAAGACAATTCGCAGCTCTAGAAATGGGTATCAATTTGTTCGTCAGAAATTAAGGGAATTGCGTACCAGGAAAATCGCATGTTTTAATATAAAAATGAGTGTGGGTTTTAGAAAAAAAATACCATGAACTCCCAACAAAATGGTCGAGGAGTATATTTTTCCCAGGGTTTCAAGTCAAAGGAGATAGGTACAGTTTGACAAGTCATTATAAGATGCTGCAAATCATGCTCAAACGCAAAGTTATTAAATTTTAGGCTCTCGTTAACCCTATTCCGCCTGGGCTTTTTATGGATGGTTAAATCTGGGGGGGGCGGAAAGTGCCCGCGGCCCATAACTCTTAAACTATTAATTTTACTCAAATTCGTACTATTTAACGCTAACAATGTAACTAAAACTGTTTTATTTCTTTTTTCAACGTTTTTAAATGCAAATCGACCAAGAAAAACTTTCAGTTTTGACAAAGTGCAAAGAACACGGCCGCCATCTTGGATTTCAAAAAATGGTATTGCGCAATACCTATGACGTCACAGGTCACGTGTACCATAAATTATTTTACAGGGAATATCGATTAACTGCTTTTGAGGCTAATAGTTAGCACTTATTTAAACAATTTTGTGAATTATTGGAGAAAAATATTTTAAAAAAAAATTTGAGAAAACATGGTGTCAAAAACGCTGTTGCCATGGCAACATGTAATCTCCTCGAGGCAAAGTTTTTCCAGAAACTTGTTCTCCAATAAATTTTAGTAAAAGTGACTAAATTTGGTTGGTATTACTTTGATATTAAGGAAGTTCTCGAAAGTTGAAATCGGCGCGGGCACTTCCCCCCCCCCCCCCAGGTGGAATAGGGTTAAACAAACCACAAGATGATCAAAGCTCTTATACAAAGTCTCATTAATTAAGAGGGTGAAAACAACTGACCAGACAAACTGGAAAAGTTGACCACATGACCCTTGCACTGTTTAACCAGCGGAAGAAACGTCTTTGTCACACTTATCATTCCCCACAGGTTGACGTCGGCCAAGTGTTTGAACTTGTCCAGCGGTTGCCATTCTATCGGTCCGTAGGAGGATATGCCTGCATTGTTCACCAGGCCCCACAGACCTAAACAGATTCAAAATTACAAAACTTTATACTGTCTCTCCTGATGTTTCTAATCCCGTGATTTCATCGGTGAGGAAAATATATTCAAAAACCGCCAGTAGTTTGAACATTTTACGAAGTTGCACGCTGTCTCAAACGCATTCCCGGCTTTAACGTAAATTCCGATGACTGATGTCTGTACCCTGTCAAGATCTTGCGAACACTAGGAATTTTGATCGCCGGATTAGTACACAGGGGAGACAAGGTGCCCCAAGTAATTTCGAATGTTAAAACTGCAACGGATTCAGTTGATGCCCATTTGTTTGCAGCGCAGATTGCCGTTGCAAACCGAAACCGAGGGAATTTTGTGATTCAACAGTAAATATATGTTATTTACCGGCTGGGAGGTGCGTATAGGTTAAAACTGTGACCGAGGTCTGAAAATGCTGATTGAGGCCTCTGGGCCGAGGTCACCATATTCAGGCCGAGGTCACAGTTTTTCCCTATACGGACCGACCATAAGCCGGTAAATAAC
>JAOBRG010382174.1:0-11084 GCA_027574985.1 Umimayanthus nakama | reverse complement strand
GAAAACAACATATAGCGATTGGAATATACAAAACTGTAAGGTATATAAAAAGTTGTCAATGTTTAGGCAAAAATGGTCTCTTTTTAGCGTCGATTCAAATATATAAGAGCTTCTGAACAAGCACATGAGATATCCGAACAAAATCTTTATTTTAAACTTACAAGCACATAATACATTTATTGTCTAGGATTACTCCTTAAGCCGAACAAAAGTCGAGAAAGACTGACAGCAAACTGGATAATGAAGGCGATGACGACGACTTTGCGAACAAATATCGCTATGACAAAAATTTTTTGAGCCGGTAATCCTGTCAAGGTTAAACAACACCAACTACCAAAAAATCAAAAGAAAAATGATAAAAATTGAGGGACGTCTCACCCTCCAGAAATTCCTAAAGTCCAATAAAAAACTAGCTAAGTGTTGTTTTATGTTGTTCACATTTGGGTTAAAGTGCGTGTGTAATCTCCGGTGCAAAAAAAGGGGGGTCAAAACAAACAGAACAAAACAACAGGAATGTTCTGAGAAATTTACTAAACGTGGTAAAGCAGCAAAGCAGGGGCCGCACGATACGACAGGACGTGCGTGTTGTGGAGCACGATTTTTGACGAGAAGGATTCATCGCCAAAAATGCACGCGCGCAATCGTAAAATGCTCGGCAAGCATTTGCTTTTTTGTTTCTATGTTGTTTTTGCTTTGTCCTTTGATTTATTATCGGACTCGAAATGTTGAAAAAAAATAAGCGAGGGGAGACGTTTATTTGGCACCTAAGAGTGATCTCTGCCCACGCTCAAATGTAGCAATTTCGATCGTTTGCTGCTTAACCTGGGCGATATTTTATGAAAAATCTAGTTTAAGGGGGAGCAACACCTAAATTTTGGTGGTGATCAGGAAAAAGAGATAATAGAACGCAACAAATACTTCGCCTAAGCGAGTAAGTGCCACTCCTCAGATATAATACGAGTAAGATAGAGTTTCGGTGTCGCGAGAGAATGAAAACAGAAGGTTTTCATAGACATCCGTTCCTATATAATACATACAAATATTCCAGTTTGTGCAAGCCCTCGAAAGCGCCAGCCTGGATTATCGATATCTGGTTATTGTCCAGCCACCTGTCAACAAAACAAAATTCAGAGGAAGATTCCACTGAAATAAAAGTCCTCTGAACTAGTTGGTTAACCCTAGAAGGCATATGGGGTTAGGGGGGGTGTATAAACATTTTATTCTTCCAATATCTTTGGCACAACTGTTTATCGTTAGTGAACACATCTTTTGACCCTAATTAGGTGACATCACGACTGATGACGTCATCATAATAAGTCACGCAACCCGTATGTTGCCTACAAAATTGGAATTTTTTGCTAAAAATACGACTATTATTGCCTAAATACTGACAAATTCATTTTATTTCTTATAATTTTGTATATTCCAATCGCTAAACCATGTTCTCTCCCCATTTTCAGTTTTTAATTCGAAAATCTGAAATTTCGAAAATCCAAGATGGCGGCCACAGTAACGTCATTTAATTTGATTTGGTTGCTATGGAAACTAATTAAGCACCACGTGGTCTCGATTAATTGAAACTATAATAAATGTTCTTTATATATGCCAAATATCAAGTCAATCGGATGAAAAGTGTCAAAGGTCGAGGGGGGGTCAGATTGGCCCCCCCTTATGCCTTCGTGTAACTATTTTTTTCTTATGCCTTCTGGAGTATTAATGAACAAACCTTAATCAAAAGCAAAAAAGACATTGTGGGAATTATTGTATATTATCATTTATTGTATACAGTCGATATATACCATCTTATAAAGGTATCACAATCTTTTTTTTGCACTTTAATGGATGAAAGGTTATCACGCTTTCATACCAACTTTTATATATTTTCTAAGGATAAAGGAAAAAAATGTGTTTCCGATTACACGCTTCTTAAAATTGTGTAGGTAGGTCCAATTACTTTTTTTATTTTTTAAATTTTATTTGCCTGAAGTACTTTTTATAAAAATAGAACTGCTATATCCACATTTTTCAGACTGTCACGTGGTGTCACGGCTAGTTGCTTCATTTTTTATTTCTGACGTGTTATCTGCACAGCGCGAACGCTAATTAACGCTTTTAGTTAAGTTAGTATTAAAAGAAGTTGCAGTAAAAAACAGACTTGAAACTTGAACCATTTTTATACGAAAAGAATTAATTGTAAAAAAACAAAACCGACGATTAAAAACTCAGGGTCGGTGACTTAAACTTAGGTACGGTCGGTAATCGGAAACACACAATGTATTTTGTTTGGCCTAAGGACTTGGACTAAACCATTTTTTTTCTATTAAAGACGATCACTCAACGATAGTGAGATCCAAAATGATTCTATTGGAATGGACACAGGAGTACTGAAAGCAGAAAAGTCTCAAATTCAAACAGCATCGTAAAAACAAAAAAATTAAATTAAAAAAGCCAATCCCTTGGAGGAAGTGATATAAACTTCTTTAATAATAATAATAATAATAATAATAGAAATAATAATAATGATAATGGTAATGATAACAATTATAATAATAATAACAATAATAATAGTAATAATAAAAACAGCAACATTAAACTTATTTTTTCACAGCGTTTTACAATGCTAATCTTAGTTGGGCTACCTTTGGAAAAAATGTTCGAAGCTGTGATGTTTGGTTTCTGACTTCCCTTTAGCCTCCCCGCAAAATTCATGAGGGATTAAACAGGCACGAACAGCAAGTATACCGAGCCTATGTGCTGACAAACAAAATAAACATAGCCGATATGCTGACAAGCAAACAAACACAATTAATTCAGCTAGTATGCTGCCAATAAAAAATAAAGAAACTAACTTCGATAGATAATAATGATAGATAATGGTAATTGATCGACCAAAGTGCATGTAATTAATGATATGCACGTTAGTACTCGTGTAAGAGCATGTAAATTTAGAACTGCTTTCGTCAAATTTTATAAGAAGGTGCACATCATCCATGTTTCAGCAACACAGTTACATCACATTACAACTCGAACATTCGGTAACGCGAACGCCCCGCCTACTCGAATTAAAAGTGTTTTCCCTTTGATTTGCTACAAATATTTACTGTAAATTTACCTTGATAGTTCAAAGTCGATTTTTTCTTTTGAGAGTTAATGATCCATAACGTTTTGCACCGTATGATTATATTCAAACTCATTTACATTCTACATATACTACGACAAAATGACAATATAACTAACTTTAACGTAACATTTCTTTCAGAGAGCAATAAAAGAGCGTAACCTGCAAATTATCAATTTGCTGTTTGTCTTTACTTGTCAATCTTGCCCAGCCCATTATTCTGTTTTCTTTGGTTTTGATGTTTTTGTGGTGCTAGATCGCTAGAAACTTTTCAAGAAGACAAATGTAAACAGAGCGAATTTTGTTTGAAACCCATACAGTTTGAAACCGGGAAACTTGAAGTAAGTTCATGTTCTCTCAAATCGAACTATTGATTTGCAACTGCACTTTTAGTTAATATTATAGTAAACTTGATAACGTTACCAGTCGTTCATTACAAAAAAGCCAAAAAGAGAAAGAGAACCATTCATAGCCCCATTTAAATATTTAAGAAGTTTCAGAAGGAAGAAAAAAATATCGCAAGAAGCTTAATGCATTTGCCAAATCAAATGTTTTCAATAATGTGACAACCATCTATCGAGTGCACTTTTTAACTGACAGTTACGCTAGTTTTAAAAGCTCAAAATATCATACCTTACTCCATTTATATTAAGACACAGTTTTTACACTATCAACTCTAACAATTTAGTGAATACTAAAAATAATTGATGAATTTATTACTAAAACATGCTTTCTTAAATAGACGTGTCTATAATTTGGTTTTGAAAGTATTTGTATTGACAGCCCAAAGCAGTGTAAGAGGTACATGTAGCTCGTTCCAGTACCTTGGGCCTGAGATGGAAAATGCTATATCTCTATACATGAGAGTCGCCGAGAAGTTCTTGTGAGCAAAATCGATATAACCGGACATTGCAATGCTGAGATAGAAGATCAGATAAGTAGCTAAGAGCTAAACTTTTGAGTGATTTTTAAGTTACTAGTAAAATGATAAAGATAAAGCGGTAAGAAACAGGTATCCAGTTGAAACAAATTAATACAGGTTTGGAACTAGATGTTGATATTCACATGTGTTGGTGACATCAGCAGAGCTGCAGATTGATTGACAGTTGTTCACAGCTTCAGTTATTTATTTTATTTAGTTTATTTATTTATTTATTTACAAGGTTCGCCAGCTGGGGTATGGATAAACCAATAGAACAAGGCTTCAATAACGGGTTCCCAATATACACTGTACTTGTCTCGAAGTCATTTGTTTCAGAATAATCACATCTTCCAAAAAATCAAATGAAAGTTGGTACTATTATTTATTAGTGCAAGCCTCGCATTTTTGGTATATTTTTTCAAATTTGCTATGACATCATAATGACGTCATAAAGTTGATTTTTAACGTTTTTTCAGTAATTGGAGACAGCAGCGTATTAACTGTAACAGGATCATAATTTTTGGCCAATCAAAAGATACGTAACAGACTTTTCGAAAGTAACCAATCAGAAATGGTTTCTAATTTTCGTGAAAACTTGAACAAGCGAATTGGAGCCTTTGTGCTGACTGTATACACCGATGTTTACAATCGTCTGCGACGAAGGCTAAGACTTCCGTGCAGCAGTCGTATTAAGAATCAGATACTTGAGAGTCATTGAAAGTACAGTAAAAACCGCAAAACCAAAGATTTATATACACCGGGCTAGTGACCAAAGCCCTAAAAAGCGGTGCAAACCGTACACCGTGTTTGACCCGGTAAAAAGTATCACAGATTAGTTTCTGCCGTGTAAACTCGGGTTCGACACGGGTAAGTTTAAAAACGTCTCTTGCAAAACACAATCCAGGTTAGTTTGTGCCTTGTAAACAGGGCTCTGTGAAGACCTCTTAGCAACATAGGAAAAAGGTTATGATGGATAGGCGTTTCCGAGTGTTGTTTAGGCATTTTGCCTTAGATATATTGTTATCTCTATCCTCTAACCTCGAAGCATGATCGAAGTAAAAATACTGATTTCAATACTGTTTCAAAGCAAAATATCCTAATTTGCCACTTCTTTGCGAAGAGTTAACTAAACTGGCCTAATCAACAAATTAAAGTTGACTTTGAGTTCGAGTTCAGAAAAAATTCCAATACAACAAAAATTTAAATATAACGATAGATAACGTTTCAGTTCAATGAAACATGTTGACGAACAAGTAAAAATCCATAAACGAAGTTTTAAACTTCTTTAGCAACATGTCTCAGGGATTGTGCCAGCCAGCTACATTGTTTCATTCGGCAAACAACACTTTTGAATAGAAGAAGGAACAAATTCTTGTAGAATTACTAGTCCAACTCAAAGCGACAATTACTAACTATCTTAATCCTATTCCGCCTGTGCTTTTTTGGAGTTCCTTGGCCAGGGGGGTGGGGTGGCTTCAAAAGCCCCCCCCCCCTTCCATAAATCCGACAGTATTGACGCCTTTGTCATGAAACTTGGTGGATAGGTAGAACTTTCATACCCAATAAATTTGAATAAGATACAAGCTAATATGACATCATGACGACGACATAGTTACGTCATTTCCCAAAAATCAATATTTTATTGGAAAATTTCTTCTTATTTTTATGCGGAAGACCAAAACAGCCAAAAGCGCTTGACCTTTGGAATGATATAAATGTTTTTTATTGCAGAGATACATAGGATTTAGAGAAATGAGAACTGGAAAACAAGAATGGTGAAGGTGGCTCTCGTTAAACGCCAATTGTGTTCAACGTTGTGTATATTTTTGAGCTTGTTCGGTATGTAGAGTCTTAAATTAACTAAAAAAAAAATCTTGGAATTGAAAAAAATCGGAAAGTTAAAAATAAACTTTTATGATGTCATTTGCAATATTTCATATTTCCCCTTTTATTTGCATGTCGTCATCGATGACGTCACAGATCGATCGACAAAACCTGATATAACATTTTTCTTAAAACAATAGTGTTCAAAGTTATCAAGATGCATGATCCCAAGCGTCACAATCCAACTTAGTGTAAAAAATAAACAAGAAATCCAAATTTCAGCTGATCTTGCCCTTCAAAATGTTGTTGCCATGGCAACATCAGACCCCATAACCAAAATTCTACCACATCAACAGATTGCCAGATACATTTGAGGAAAACGCCAATGATATGGACGGATTACCTATAAATGTTCGAAAGTGCGAGCTATTTAAAATTTGGCGCAGACTTCAAAAGACCCCCCGAAGGCGTAATAGGGTTAAACGGAAAAAAAAATAACACTATGAATAAGATAAGTCCAACAGCGATCACCGATTGACACTAATCATGATTAACTTCGGAAATGAAAACAACAGTAGCTGAACATTGCTTAAGTAGCTGGACAGTTATAATAATTTAGTTATTGGGTTTTCAAAAGTCTGCGTTTTTTCAAACTGGAATACAACGAGCCTTATCTTATTAGTATTATTATGATGATGATGATGATGATGTGTGAGTGGGTCTGTGTGTGTGTGTGTGTGTGTGTGTGTGTGTGTGTGTGTGTGTGTGTGTGTGTGTGTGTGTGAGTGTGTGAATCATGTTACTGTGGAAAAAATATTTTAAAAGATTTTTCACAAGTGTTATGACGTGAAAATGTTATTTTTTTACGGGAAAAAACGTCTACTTTGTTCATATGGAGTAAAAGAAGTCTGCAAACGTTAAATCAGATAGCATAATTCGGCAAAACAATAGGAAGCGAAAAAGGAAATTCGCTCAATTCAAACACACTACTACCTTCGATGATAAAATTTCTGAAATGTTCCACAACTACTTCGTTTATAGTGAAAAAGCTACATTTGAAAGTGGTTAAAATTGGCGCTATTTAACATCATTTTACCCTTTACCATTTTACCCTTTACAATTTTATCATTGTTCCTCCTGGGGTTTTTTGGAGTTCCTGGGCCTGGGGGGGGGGGGCTTCAAAAGCCCCCCTCCGTAAATCCGAAAATATTAACGCTATTGTCATGAAACTTGGAGGTTAGATAGAACTTGATTACCTAATAAATTTGGATATGAAACATGCTAGTATGACGTCATGATGACGTCATAGTGGTGTCATTTCCCCCCAAATCAGCATTTACATATTTTTTGTAATATTTGTGCAGAAGGCCAACACAGCAAAAAACTCTTGATTAAAAGTACTTGATCAATACGTCGGCCATTTAAATAATTTAAATGATTTGTATTACAGAAATACAAAGGATTTAGAGAAATGAAAACTGCGAAACCGGAAGTGGCGGATTTGGCACTCGTTAAATGCTAATTATGATTAAAATTGAGTACATTTTTAAACTTATTCAGTAAATAGGGTCTTAAAAAAAATCGGAAAGTCATTAGCCAGCTTTTACGTTTTGCCCTTTTATTTGCATGACGTCATCGATGACGTCACAATTTGGCCAAAAAAACCTCAAATAACTTTTTCCTTAAAACTAAAGTGTTCAAGGTTACCAAATTACTTGATCCCAAGCATCACAATCCAGTTTAGTGTAAAAAACAAACAAGAAATCAAAATTTCAGCTAAACATGCCCTCCAAAATGCTGTTGCCATGGCAACATCAGACCTCTTAACCAAATTTTTACTTGATCACCAAAATACCAGATAAATTTGAGGAAAACTCCTATGATATGGAGGGATTATCTTCAATCGTCTAAAATGCCAGCCATTCAAATTTGGCGCGGGCATCAAAAGACCCCCCCAGGTGGAATAGGGTTAATATGAGTAGAGTTACAAGTTTGAAATCACTCCCAATTCAAAAGCTCACTCCCAATTCAAAAAGCTCACTCCCAATTCAAAAATCTCACTCCCAATTCAAAAAGCTCACTCCCAATTCAAAAAGCTCACTCCCAATTCAAAAAGCTCACTCCCAATTTAAAAAGCTCACTCCCAATTCAAAAAGCTCACTCCGAATTCAAATATCTCAGTCCCAATTCAAAAATCTCACTCCGACTTCGAATAAGGCCGGAGTCGCCGGGTACGGTACTGGGACTAGTTTGTCGAAATGCATCGTGGGGTAGCTCATGCATCTTCAAAATGGCGGAGACAAACTGGATGACATGTCAGTGCTAAAATGTGAAGTTTGCTCAGCAACATTGACGATTAACAACAAATTTTGTTCCACCTGTGGTACTGAACTTGATGAAGAAACGCTGGCAATGAAATACTGTTTCAATGAAGGATACGAGTATGAGGTTATTCTGTGCTTTTTGCTGAAATACCATGGAATAGAAATGAGCCTGCGAACGCTTAAGGAGAGATTCAAGTCACTTGGCCTTCGACGACGAAACGTATCAGGTGCAAACGAGCAGGATGTGAGAGCTAGAATACAGGAAGAGCTAGATGGGCCTGGCTGTTTATCGGGCTACAGGAGTTTGTGGCATACTTTACGCCGTGAGGGTTATCAGGTATCGAGGCAAGCAGTGGCAACATGCTTGAAAGAAATGGATCCCGAGGGGTGCGAAAGAAGACGAGGGCGGAAGCTCAAGAGAAGAGTTTACACTAATCCAGGGCCGAACTACTGTTGGCATATCGATGGTTATGATAAAATTAAACCCTACGGATTCGCCATTCATGGATGTATTGACGGTTATAGCCGCAAAGTGATGTGGTTAAGATCGGATAGAACAAACAACAACCCCGCAGTGATCGGAAAATATTATATGGATGCAGTGAAGGAATATGGAGGATGCCCCAAGAAGGTTAGAACTGATTGCGGAACAGAGAACGGCTTTGTTGCAGCAGCACAGTGCTATTTCACTGGTAACGATCTTGCACATATTTATGGAACGTATAGAAGGATGGTGGTCTTACTTAAGACAACACAGAACTACGTGGTTGATCAACGTTTTTAAGGACTTACTGGAACAGCAAGTCTTCACTACTGGTAACGAACTACAGATGGACTGCTTGTGGTTCTGTTTTTCTGGACTGGTTCTGCAAGATCTGGATCGGGTAAAAGAACACTGGAACAGCCACTACATCAGAGGGTCGCATTACGACACCGTAAAAGGAAGACCAAACGAGTTGTTTTACTTACCTGAACTGCACAATACAGGGGATTTTCTTACTCCGGTCAGTGTACAGCAGTGTGACTATATCACAGAGAACTACCTTAACTGTGCAGGGAACACCAATGAATACCAGGAATATTTTCAGTATGCCTTTGAAGCTGCGGGACATTTAAACCCCCAAGACTGGCGAGACGCCTTAGATTTGTACCATAATTTGTATTCCTATGCATCGAGTTGAAAATGCGTATTTCAAAATGTCAGATACACCTGCTCTAGTTGATTGTCGCTAACTGACCACTTGGAAGCAATGCAGGACTCGCAGTTGATTTTTCTCATTGTTGCCTATGGACAAAAAACTGAATATAGAGTAACATATTGTTTCTCCAGGCCAAAAATCACTCGTCTTCAGCATCAAAGCAACATGGCCATCAAGGATGAACATTATTTTTACAACCAATGCATTTCAACACAGTAACATGAGCAAAAATAATTGCTCCTGTGTCTGGTGTTGCTAAACTTAACCTTGCTTAAACTTAGCCCCAACCACAAGAAATGTTTAGTTGATAAATATCCATACTCTCCTCCTAAATAGTTCGGGAGAATTTTTGTTTTCATATTGGATAGCTTGCAGTGAATTCCATGGAATCGGCCCCGACCACAAGAAATGTTTAGTTGATAAATATCCATACTTTCCTCCTAAATAGTTCGGGAGAATTTTTTTTTCATATTGGATAGCTTGCAGTGAGTTCCATTGAAGATGTTATAATGAACACAGCAATGAGAATTCTTGATGTTTTTCAAAATTTTTACGCCAAAATAATGCAGTTTTACAACCAGAAGTGGGCCACAAAAATTGGCCAATGAAAGTATATCATGCATGCAACATGCTTGTCTTTTTTATAATACAATACCTCTTCATGAGATTTTATGAGCAAATGTACATATAACAAAGTATCATATTAATTTATTTTCATAACAGAACATGCTTGTCTTTTTTATAATACAATACCTCTTCATGAGATTTTATGAGCAAATGTACATGTAACAAAGTATCATATTAATTTATTTTCATAACAGAACATGCTTGTCTTTTTTATAATACAATACCTCTTCATGAGATTTTATGAGCAAATGTACATGTAACAAAGTATCATATCCATTGCACCGTCTGTACACAGCCATTGTCAACTCCAAAAAAACGTTGCAATCAGTTAATGGGTTTGACTCCCTGATAAAGGAATGCCGCTTAGCAATTACAAAAATTCATAAGTGAACTATAATAGCCATTGAAAAACTTGCAACTGAACTATAACAACATGGAAGTAATTGAACATTTATCATTCCGGAAGCTTCTCTTATTTGAGAAGGCAAAGTTCAAGTTGGAATGAACAACATTAGGGGTGGTACATTTGACCTTTAGGGAAGGGTGGGAGGGGATCGGTTAGTGCAAGAGTTATTTTTTCTTACTGGCCGGTGGTGCAGGATAATTTTATGGGCTAAACAGCTTTGCATTATTTTTTTGTATATATATATATATATATATATATATACATCATCTGTTGCAGGTAACGTTTTCAGACCTAGTTGACTACATGGTAGGTTATATTACTAAAGCTATACTCCAATGATTATACAGTTTATCTTGACATTTTACACTGGACTTTGTATGAGTCCAACTATTCTGTTCAAGCTGGCGAGAAAAGCTGGGAAAGAGTAACCTTGAACATTTGTTATTTTTTAATTATTGGACTAGTTTTGTTGAAATTACAAAAGTAGTTAAATAAATAATGTAAATACATATGTATGCATATATTATTGTGTATATACATATCTACGCCGTCAACAAGAAAGGGGTCTAATGCAGAAAACTAGGTACCTGATAAACAAACGACAGTTTCTCTTTCGATTGCTCTAATTTCAGTCGTCTTTTAACTGAATTTGCTTTAAAAGGCC
>JAOBRG010382163.1:0-11084 GCA_027574985.1 Umimayanthus nakama | reverse complement strand
CCCCCCCCCCCCCCCCCCCCCCCCCCCCCCCCCCCCCCCCCCCCCCCCCCCCCCCCCCCCCCCCCCCCCCAGGCGGACGGAATAGCAATTTCTTCCTTTCCCCACCGTCTACCCCCTCTACTACCCAAAACCGGGCATTTTAGCAAAAAGCAGGAGCCCAAATGGAATAGCATGGTTTTGTGATCTCACTTTTAAATAGCCAATGAAAAAGATCTCAGATCCTTCTCTTAACTCCCCTAGTCTCCCTCGACTCCCTCCGCCACAAAAAAATGAAAAATCTGAAGAAAAGTCAAACGAAAATATTTTTTCTGCATTTATATTTACAGATTATTAGAAATATCATTTTATCTGGTGACACACGGTCAGAACCTTGGGCTGGTTGTTCGAAGGCGGGTTAAAGGCCTCCACAGACGAGAGATTTAGTTATCGATAACTCTTGGCATTAGTTATATCGATATCAAAAAATAATCGACAACTGCTTATGCTGTCTCACAGACGGGAAAAATTGTCTTTATAACGGAAGAGTCGCGTTAGTTATCAATAACAAAGGCAATTTTCCTTTTGAAAAGGAAAAAATGTTTGTTGTCCGTTACTAAATTTTTAACAGATTCAGGTTATCGATGACTTGGTACATAGACGGGATTTCTAAGTTTCCGTGAGTGGAGACTGTAAGTTTCAGCGTCAGACGAAATTAAATGTTAACTAATTTCCCTAAATTCTAGAAACACATCCGGCCTTTCTATTAAAGTATTATACACCCCACGGAAACCCAGCTTAAAGTTACTGACATGTAAACCCGAAATGACAGCTCAAACTCATCTTTATTCTTTAAGGAGATAAACCAAATCTTAACCTTGTGTACGCCTCTAATGACTCCGATACGTACAAGAATGACACAAGATAGCAACAACTACGGTAATTTAGCTTTATTTGTACCGTTTACACCAATTTACACCGATTAAGTGAACTCGATTTTTATTCCAATAATCGCCGCTCTGCGCTGCGAAGCTGTACCAACACCATGCTTGGGCTGCCTGTGTCAAAGCAAGAACATTACCCATGATGCCTCGAAACAGGAAGCACGATCAACAAAAGAACTCAAGATGGCGGCCAAACAGGAACTCCTGCTCGTTGGAGATAAAGGATAAAAATAATAATGTTATTGTTGTATGGATGGAGATTGAGGATCAGTTGCTGTACAGCCATCACAGCACAGGGTGAAACTGTAAAAATATGGCAATGATGGAGGGAACGCTTTGGAAATGGACCAACTATCTGAGTGGTAGGTTGAAATACTATACATTCTACCCGCCGTTTATAGTCGCACGATCAACTGGTGCAGTTGCTGTGTTTACTGAATTATAATAACAGGAAAATAGGGTATTTGGTAGAACAGCAAACAGAAAGCTATTTTGTTTAAAATCTTAGGGAATGATTACAACCATTGTATGTTTCAAAATATATCTTCAGTTGGTGTTGTAGAGCCTTGCATGACAACCGTACCGTGATTCGTTGAAGAACAGCTTGATCGTCTTGTGATCGGCAATTTGATCAAAGTCCACACACCTTCTTTTTTTTTCAGCTGCTCGCTTTGTTTCGATATATGTGGTATTTAGAAGATCTCCTTTCGTTATAACTGAGAAATAAAAACTTTGGTTAAGTTAAACTTTCACAGTTTGAAAACCACTTGATCGAAATGATTCGCGCCATCTGGACAGATATATTTAAAATAGTATTGTGTTTATTGTTTTATTTTCCCAAAGAAATCTTTACAAACAAAATCTTTTACTGCATCACCAAAGTGCTTGCGGTGTTGATATTTTAGCATTTAACTGTATTTGTTGAAGAAAAACTAGAATTTCAAGTTTGATCAGACAATTCATGCATTCACAGTCTATTAATCGGTACAGTACAACTCACTACATGTATTCACAGACCATGATGTCTGTCAGTGTTGTTTTAAAAACACAGACAAGTCTGTCTGAAATCAAGATGCCAATGATACCTGATCAGGGACATTTCCATTGCTCATAATGAACTACAGCACTTGGTTATGGTCTGATTCTGAATAAGTTGTCTGGCTTTTTAAATATTGTATTCAACTATTTTGAGGCAAAGCATGTTCATTTCACATCTGGTTGTAAGTTAGGTGCGCTGTTAGGAGCACTGGAATAGATGCACACCTCTCAACCTTGAAACTGGGAACCTGGAGTTGGAAGCCCAAAAATCTAGAGGTTTCAACAAAAGCTGGATTTGGGCTGTATAAATGAAGTTTGTCTTTCGTTTTTTGGTGTAGAACAAGAAAAATACATCAGTTCATTTGATAGAACAATGGAACACGGTCCCTAAAAATATAAGATGTTGTCAGTCTGTCAAGGTTTTTAAAAAGAGCTATATCAACTTTCTTAGAGAATCCTACGCTGGCCTTGACCATTTTTCAATTTCCTGAGCTTTCTATTACTTATTAATGTTATATTTTTACTATTCTGTTTTAATAGTTTTCCCATGAATTATAATATGTGTTTTGACTATGGGTGAGGGGTGAATGGGTAAATAATCTGTCTAATAGGTGGGGTTTGGTTGGTGCGGGACGAGATTGGGTGGAACTGGCTGCGAAATGTTTTGACATATTTGTGTGTCTTCAATATTGTATTTATTAAATTTTTATATATAGGTGGGGTTGGGTTGGTACAGGACAAGACTGGATAGAACTGACTACGAAACGTTTTTAACATATTTGTACAGTATATCTTCAATATTGTATTCATTAGATTTTTATATATAGGAGGGCCACTAGTTTATCAGTTTTGTTACTGTAAAGTGTCACCCTCATTAAATAAATAAATAAATAAATAAAACAAAGCTATTATAGTTAATTAACCTAACATTTAATCAAAATATACAGTTCTCTGGTGGTTTTAAAACTTTGGTCTGTTTGACCCCCTTCCCCACCTCCAAAAAGTGTTCATAAAGTACAGTATTTTTACTTTGAGGCTTCTAGGGTTAAACTTTTGATGTAACAAAATTTAACTTGTGGTAATCAATCCTGGTTCAAGAAAAAGCTTTATACACTAAGGATGTAAAGCAGAAAAAATATAGAAAAGCATAAAAGTTAGTAGAATTGATAGAAACTCTGTAAAATTGATGAGAGTTTGTTAGTCCAGCCCTGGTTTTCATGCACAAAGGTAATCTTTTAAGAGTTGAGTTTAATAGTATAAACCTAATTGTTAAATTCACCACTATTGCTGCAGTAGTCCTAGATTAATACATAATTAAACTGACAGTACTATTTGTAGGTACATAATTATACAGTGTGGGATGTCATTAAAGTGGAACAAATTCAAAACACCTATATTCATGAACTATACACAATCATACACTGTGCATTAACTGTTATTATAGTCAGTGACTGTTTCAAAAACATTATTTACCACTGATATTTCATGTTTCATTGCTACTGTATTAACTACATGGGTTAAGATTGCTGGGCCCACACACAGTAACATGTCTGTTATCACTAACAGGGTGGCAGCCGAGATGGTTCGTGCTGGAAGTTGGAGTACTGGCTTATTACAAGTCACAGGAAGAAGTTGGCCTCGGCAGCAGAGGCTCCATAAAAATGGCTTGCTGTGAAATCACAGGTACAACTTCACTAGCCAGCACAGCTGGTGTTGTAGTCCTAAATAAGAGGGAAAAAACAGCAGGGAGGTCTAAACTGTCAATATTTTCAATGGTTATTTACACCTTGAAGGGTTTTTCAATATCCTATTATTTTGCACAATGAGCTGCATGATTGCACATCTCAAATGTGTCAAATTAAAACAGTTTAAATGCAAAGTTTTTCTGAAGTGTATTGAGATTTGGTCAGCTGAAAATCACCCAAATATTGAGTCCGGCATTGAAGGATTTGCTGTTTCCTGACCATTGGGAGCATTAAATAGGATTTTTGGCCTCCCAAATATGGCAGCTGTTGCACTGGGGCTGAGGTGACCTTGAAACTTGCACTGGCCACACCCTTTCATGGTTCAGGGCTCTCCTCTACCTATTGCGATAAAGCGCCCTGCTATTTTATGAGATTTTTTATTGTTTTGCACGTTTATGTCAATGCTACATGTATGCAAACTAATGGCATACAATATAATTATTGTTTTAAAAGTAAATTCCCACCCCTCTCACTGATTCTTAATTCTGGGAAGAACCCTGTGGTTTAAACAGAATATTGACCTTTTGATTTTACTAATTTTGTGGTTGCTTCCAGTTGTTTTAGAGCCACACAGATTTTGTGAATTTGGTGACAAAATGAAGCCAATCCAAGACCAAAAAGCATGGTTTTAAGGATTCTGGATTTTGGGTGATTTGGCATTGAAGAACAATCTTGGAACTAAACTGTTCAAAACTATCTCATCAATGTAGTCTTCATTTCTTAATGCAACAGTCATGATGTGATCAGCATTCGAGTGTGTCCTGCCAACAGAGTGACAGTTTGCCTAGTGTGCTGGCAATATGGACGTTGTGATGTCAATGTTTGGGAGCTCAGCTGGTGCATGCAGTCTATCATGCAGTTTATCACATTAGTGCTTGAGAACCAAATAGATTAGGTTTTCAGTTTTACAACAAACCACTGCATGTAAATCTATTCTAAATAAATATTAAACAATCATATTTATTAATTAATATGTACATTAGCACTGTAATTTGTGCCTTGCCGAAAAACCTTTCATTTTCTGTAGACCCAAAGTATGTGGGCCCTGAACAAAAGTAATGAACTCACCAGCACATGCTGCCACGCTACCAAATTCCTGCTAAAGAATTCTTAAGTACTGTTTTATATAAGTTCGCCATACACTTTAAAAATCTAATTAGCATCTGACAAGAGAGGAAACTCTTGAAACAACATTGTAGTGCCAGTCTACATAGTTTCTTTTCTTTTTTGTTGTAACACATAAGTATGTACAATGTATATAAAAATTATTGAAAAGAGATTAATTATCCTTAGTGCATCCCTCCGACCAAGTGAGAATTGACCTCAAGATTCCCCCTGAGCAGCACATCTACCTGCGTGCAGCGACACCAGCTGAGCGGCAGCAGTGGGTGGTTGCCTTGGGGACAGCTAAAGCCTGTATCACAGATGTGGAGAAGAAAAGGAGTGGCAGAGGGTTCCACAAAGAGAGTGAGTACATTTAATCTCCCTAGTCCTTTTATCCCAAGCCAATTATAAGCTTGTATCTTCTCCTTGCATTATCCACAAAAATTTCATATTAACATTAAAGGTTGTTTAGTTATGAGAAAAAAGTAGTTGATCTTACACAGCAAATTATGTGAACTAAATTAAAAGGCTAACAAAAACATATCATTCTTAAATTTTTTTGTTCAAGGAAACTACAGGCGATAGATTACAATAGAACTTTAATTATAGCAACAGTTTTGGGGCTTGAATAGTAATTATACTGTAGTTAGTGTATGAAATTGTTTGTCTAATTTTTTATACTTGAAGAGGCCATTGAAGTAAATTTAACAGATGTCATATTCTACATCAGGTGTCAACCAACTCAAAGACAAGATGGGCGAGCTAAGCATGTACCGGAGCCTCCTGCTTCAACAGATTAACACAATCAAATTACTCTGTACCTCAAAGGAAGAAAACCAGGTGCAGATTGATTAAGAGTTAATACAACACTATTTATAAATAAATAATTAAATAATAATTATTATAGTAAGCATAAAGGTAATAAAATTTATACATTCATATGTATTAAATAATGATTAGTATTAATTAACAATGAGAGTTAATGTTTTTAGAACAATCTATAATGCTAATAGTAAGAGGCAATAATAAAAGAAAAATTAATGTATTTATTGATTAGTGATAATGATAATTAGTATTAACCAAACAGGAGGATAACACTTTTCGCGCTTTCTGATTGGTTCATCAGGCATGGTGTATCCCAGGATATTCACCTACAGACAATGTTTTCAAAATGGCAGCTCGTTTTGCCGGTGTCGCAAGAGAAAATTCATCAAATGAATGAAAAAGCTGCTCCTGCAAACACAAAATCCATCTGTTTTGGTTAATACTAAAACAACTATCCCCCTCAGTGTTGGTGCCTAGTGAATAATGTTCACCTTGCCGCTTCATGAAACTGCAAGTTGAAATGGTACTCTTTGTGGTGTTAACAAACTTCAATGTTATGAACAAGTAGTTTTCAATTTCACGAAGTCAGACCAGTACATGTGTACATTCATGATCATAAACATGTTACTTGTGACTAGAATACATTAGATGGCTCATGCTAAATAATATTAAATCTATGCTTACATGTATGTCTGGCGGGGGTATTAGCCAGAGTTTAAAAAAGTATTAAGTGTCCATCCATTCGTAAGCCGGACATGTAGAAACTGCCTGAGGACAAGTGAAAACAAAATCTACATGTACACGTTTGTATGTACTAGGCAAAATTGAAGGACTTAAAATGATGTAATATTGTGGCATTAATTAAGAAGTGGTATTCAGTTTACTTTGGCAAATGAAGTCTAAACCACTTGCCAAAATGACAAGACAGGTTTTCATGTTTTGGCTTTAATGCAAGGTTTTACGGTAGATACTGTACAATGTAATTTCAACAAACTTGGTTGTTCTTTTTAATTTTTGTCTCTACACAGGAATTTAGTGAAGCAGCAACAATGTTGTCAGCAACATGCGATGAGTTCCTAAAGAACTTGTGCGACTGTATGGAACTAGCAGATAGTAACTTCAGTAAGTTTCTGCCCCTGGAGGGAGCCGTATCATTTTAAAATCAAACTACTTGGGAGTTAAGAACTAAGGTCATGAACTTAGTAGATCTAAAATCCTATAACTAGAAGTACTCACAGATCAGCAGGAGCCAAAGTCTCTAATAAAACCACGTTTTTCTCATGAATACAAGTACCAATCAGGATTCAAAACAGCCGCCAGCTGCCGGCTATAGCTGCAAGTTTTACACGTGTCGACAATTTCAGTTATTTCCGCAATACTACAATATAAAATTCGGCATTAGTTCGTTTCTGAATGGCTTTAGGTTTTTCATTTATCAGGAAGCTGAGGTTGAGTCTACATGTAGTTTGCTCAACACGCGCTCAAAAATGTCGTGCAGTTTTAAAAACTATACTATATACATGCCCTGAATTCGCGTGAGTGCGGTCTAATTTGCTCAAACACATCCGTATAACGATATTTTACTTGTGTTTTAATGCTTGAAAAAAAATTGGAAAAAGTTTTTGGCCACATATTTAAACAGCTTAAAAGATTTGACATATTTACTGAACGTTACTTTGAACCCCGCTATTGTTCTCGAAACTGAGACTGACCAACGCCCTCACTTCTACAATAACATGAACACGTGTTTTAGATATCTCCCACTGATATAACTTTAAGAAGTAGTTGTTGTAGTTCATATATATTTGTAGCTGTAAATTTGGTTTTCCTTTTGTACGATGATGTAGATATAATTATAGTTTCATATTGTATGAGCACTGTGGCTTAATGGAATTCTCCTATGCATTCTAATTTTGTTTATTATTAAAAGTGTGAGTCAAAGTTAATTACTCAATGTTATTGATAGTACCCTATTCGCCTGAGCGTTGTCAGTTACTTCAAAGTAACTTCTAGGGTCTAAAACCAGCTCATCAGAAAACACTATACTATGCAACAGCCACCTCAAAGTGCACCATGCTTAGAAGTAAAATAGATTCTATTTCACTACAAGAACACGATGCAGAGATTGTCACTTAACTCTGACTGTTTTCTAATGTAATTCAAAAGTTATTTTTTTCTAATGCTGTGCACTAAAAATGTGTTACTGCTACAGATGCATCGCCAACTTCACCGACTGCCAGCACAATGGACAAGGTAAACATGCAGTGCACATGCAGTGGTTAGCAGTTATCAAAGACCTTTACATGTACATGTAGATTAAACAAAGGAGTACGTCTTTCACTATATACGAGTACAACTTTTTGGTACGACAAAATTCGTTACACGAGCGACTTCGCACTTCTAATCTTGTGTCCGTCTTCATGTTTACTGTGAGAATTCACGAAAATTTTGTAGTCGACATTACGAGTTTAAAAGCTAAGAAATCGTGGACAAATCTATTAAAGGTCTAAAAGGGGCCTTATGATACCACGATTCAGTTTGTACTATTTTCTCTTTATCAACTGTGTTTTCTTTATGATTCATTTTTTGTTTAGTATGTTCTCTTTTTTAAAATAAGGCAGTTGTCCCGAATACATCAGTGTGGACTTGAGCAGAGGTTAATGTTTCGTGTATTCGAGGATGTACTTCCTTTGTGTTATTCAGTTAAACCTTTTGTCTATTCTTTTCTGCCACTGTAGTGAATACATCCAGGGACGCGTCCGTTATATCCTGGGTTTACCCTAAGGCTAATAAACTCTGGAGGCAGATATGGTGAATGGGGGCAAGTGAGAGTAAAAAAGAGTGATACGCCACTACAAGTACTAAAAGAAACTGGGGGAGTTAAATAAATAAATAAGATGAGATAAATAAAATGAGTGGGGAGGGTGAAAAAGAGATGAGAGACTCGGGTATACGCGTTTACCATTCTTTCCCATTTAGTAGATCTACCTACCGGATCTTTTGTGCTTTATATAAATTTTGTCTTTATTCTGTTCACTCTTTTTGTAGCCGTCAAGTCTAAGCTCTTTCAGGAAAGATTTACTACATGAGCCGCACAGGTAACGAAGTAAAACTATGTACAACTAGTGTAGTGTAGAGCATTGCTGTTCAAAAAATAAGTATAAGTTCACATGCATGAAACCACCTTTTTTACTTCTTCGATCATTAAGCATTTGATTTTGCGCCTTTCTCGTCACTGTTGCCAAAATTGGTTTTTAACAAGTCCCCCAATCAGCAAACAGTTGAATGTTTTTGAAGCGCTGTGAAAAAGATCATGAGTTTGAACCCAAGCCTCGGGTCGTGCATGAGTTTGAACACTTAACTCGACTCGTTCCGGTTGATTTAGTACCAGTATCTGCTGGGGACTACGCAGCGACGGATTGGTGTCCTGTTCAGGGGGAGTCATGGGCTGTTATGTCGGGACCGGAGACATTCGCCGGTCTTACGAGTCAAACAGCTAGCAGTCGAAGAGTGATGGCGGTATTTTTTAAAGCTGCTGGCAGCTGTGTGCTCTTTAAAAATCGTTAGTAACTTTGTTCTTTCGACTTAACTTGTACTGCAAATATATTTTCAAAGTATTGTAAACGTCCTTACTACGTCTGGAGTCCTAGCACTCTTTCTCATTTCAAGCCTTGTAATTACAAAATTGCAACACGAGTGGAAATAAAATCGTGTTGTTGTTGTTGAGTCCCTTGGCTCGGGAACGCCGGGATATACATGCAGCACACACGTGTACAGTAGCTGTATTGCCCTAACTAATGAAGTTTACTTTCATTTTTATCAGCCACCGAACGGCTTCTCGTCCACCGTCGCCAACCTCGAGTGTCTCGAGCAGCACGATCAGCTCATCCTTAAATGGTGCGTAGGTTTACTGCGATACTTTAGAAGCTTTAGATGCTTTCAAAGCTGCACGAAGATTGAAATCAGTCATGCCTTTTTGTTCGCGTTCTTTAAAAAACAAAATTTAGCTTTTTACGTTCTGCTTTCTAGAGTGAATACGACGAAAAGCTGGTCATTTGGTTGTTTTCAAAAATGAAGTCATTGCGTTCTGTAATTAAGTTCTTATGTTACATTAATATCAGGGTTGCCACGGTCCTTGAAAATCGTGTTAGGTTCTGTAGTTGGCAAAAGAAATTTCCAGGATCTGAAAAATCTGTCTGTTTTAACCTTGCTCAAATTTAGCTTTAAACGTTGTTGAAATATATGGAAACTAGAATAATCAATGAAAAATCCTTGACTTTAGGTTTCGACCCCTGAAAATCCTGGAATGGGCAAAATGTTTTGATTTAACTGCTTAAAATAAGCTTTTTGTTATAATCGGACATAGTACATACCTTGAACGGTGTAACAATGTTTGAAAACAAAAACGGAGGCTTGATTTTTTTCCCTGAAGTAAATCTTGTAAAACTCATTGTTAAATTAATATACAGAATAATTAAGCTTTTTGATATAGTATACTTTAATTACTTGGTACAGAAGGTCCTAGAAAATCCTTGAATTTCATATCCAGTTAACAGTGGCAGCCCTGCAATGTATGGTATCAGTGTTTTGTAACATTCTCGTTGACGTTAAAAGTCTCCATGGTGCCTAACTCGGCTAAAATACGTCTTTTTGAAAAAAAAGCCCTGCTGATTAGGGCACGTATGCTTTTTCATTGTAGGAGCCCCCAATATTAGAGCACCAAGTGAACTGTCTGCTTCCATTGACAAGACATCGTCGTCAGGTCAGAACAAACGACATGGTCTTCCCGCTGCGCCTGCGCACACGAATCACTCGTCATCAGACTCCAGCGAGACGAGCTCCAGCGGCCTGCAGAGTGCTCGGTCCAGTACCTCCTCACTGAACGCTAGCGTGACTGGCAGCCGTGACGAGAAACGGCCTCAGATGGCACAGCCTTCTCTTAGTTCCAGCTCTTCACAGCAAGAAGAGCTCAGAGATCCAGATCCGCCAACCTTCTTTAGTTTGGCGCAGTACAAGTGAGTGACAACTGAAGAAGATTCTACTTTTGGCAATTAAAGGAATTCTTTCGCGGTTCTGCGACTGCTGGGGTTCTTAGGGCCCGTGCAGACGGACGCAACAACTCGCAACATTGTTGCGTGTTGTTGGGGGTTTATGGCCAACAATGTGCGTCCGTTTGCATGGGCCTAAAAGTTAATAAAAATAAATATAGTAATAAAGACTTTATTAGAGCTTTTTCACTAATAAGTGGCTCTTCATCTCTAAGTTCTATGCTAAAAGTTACAATATAGACTCGGATATGGTTAAAAAACAAAAACCACAAAACATTTACGGTCGGCGATAATCTAAAAATCGAAAAGTCTAAAAATCTAAAAACTAAAAGTCTAAAAATCTAAAGGTCTCATCAAGTTGATTAAACTTTTTGTTTCGGGAAAAGCCTCATTTTCTAAAAAAG
>JAOBRG010382152.1:0-11084 GCA_027574985.1 Umimayanthus nakama | reverse complement strand
ACTTGACAACAAACTAACAACCGAAAACGCATGGATAAAAACGGCAAATATTTGGGATTTATCGGAGCTGAACGAAGAGATAAAACACACAATTCAACAAAGGTGCTGGTAGGGAGATAATTTTTTTAAAATATGAGTACAATGTCTCCCACAGCTCATGCTCAGACGCTCCTCAAAACGCACGTCTTAACTCGTTTGTAACAGACTCAACCGTATTTGTCTTATACCTGTGGTTTTGTAACCAGTTTATTTTCATTTAGTTGTCCTAAAAGTACCACAAAATCTGCGGCGTTGCAATAAGCGCTTATATACTTTTTCTAAAAGTACCGCAGTTGTAATATTATTTGTCCTCAGGTATAAAAACCCAGTGGCTTTGTTACAGAATTAACCTTTGCCGGTTGTCCTATTGGTACCAGAAAAATCCGTAGCTTTCTCATAGATTTGTTCATAATTATTTCAAGGTGTCAAAAACGCAAAGTCAGCAACCGCTCCAGAAGCGAAGAGAGTGCTGTTCATTTCTCCCACCCTGAAGAGCGAGAACGTGCTCGTTCATTCCCAAACCCCGGTTTTGAAGCTCATGACGAAGAAACCTACGAAGGGGTGAATAACATTCAACAAAGAGCCCTGCCCTACATACCGTTAGACAAACTACCAGGGCAGTACCCCGTGGTAAACGGCGTCCCACAAATACAGTCCTTTGAGCTCGGAGCAGCAGCGAAACAGTACGACATTCCAGTATTAAATGAAGACGAGGAAAAACTGATGGTAGTCGAAATTCCACAGGATAAAAGAACGCCAGCAAAATCTATAAAGAACCAGAGATATGTTGACCCACCAAACTACAGTACGAGATTTGTTCACACCTCATCACCCGAAGCTATTGAGGGGAAGGACAGCAAGTATGAGGCTTTACAAAAAAGACCATTGGCCGCAGATGCAGCAAGAAGTACTTACGCAAGGTTAGATGTCAGAACAATAGAAACGAGCGGCCTGCAAGAGCTTTGCTTACCGGTTGTAAACCTTGAAGACAAACAAAAGGACGACCTTAGAGTTTACGACGAATTTATCCCACAACTGGAGAACAGCGACGACGTGGAGTCACATGACTACCTTAATGTACCACAAGGTTTGGCTGATGAAGAACCTGGGGAGATTAATCTCTCTGCTGAGCCCACAACATGTGCGGCAGTTGCAAGCAACAATAATGACATTGAAAATCGATAGGAAACTTAAACAGCTACAAAGCAACCCAACGATGGCTAGGCTGGTTCATATACTTTGAAAGTTACCTGCATAATTAGTCTCAGAGTGGTCAATTCTTTAAAAATGGTGATTTAGTAGTAGACGATTTTGAAGATTATGAGTCAAGACACAAAGTTTGTGGTTAACTTTTTATCCACCGCGCTTTCGGCATTCTGCGGTTTTTGTGTTACACGCCTGCATACACACGATCACAAGTATATATACATTAAAAGTACCCAGGACACTAGTTTAAAATTACAGTATCTCTGTGCACATTTTTAAGCAACCACCAAAGCCTCAGGGCAATACGTTTTTCACGGAATGGTAAGGTTTGTTCGCAAACAGTTGGTGTCTGTCTTACAGTTTTATACTTCAGCCAGATCTAGAAACAGCAAGCCGGTTCACACTTGAATCCAAAGTCCACTTAGTACCTAAAAATGACCTCGAAATCGACTTAAGATGGGCATAAGAAATATGTCTTTCATACCCAGAAAAACAATGCAACTTTGTCTGTACTTTCTGATTATGAGGCAATCAACTGTCACACGAAAGAAACAGTTTTGCTTTCTTCTGTGTCCCGATTGGTTAAGAGTTGTCTAAGTGCGCGCGTGTGGTTTTCAATTGTACTTGAAGTGCACTTTGGCTACTTTGATGTTGATCAGGCGCGTAGGCAGGGGGGTGCACCGGGTGCACGTGCACCTCCCCCCCCCATTGTCCGAAAAGGTCCGCTCAAAAAATGACCGATACGAAAAAAAGAAAGAATGAAAGGAAGAAAGAAAAAAATGAGCAAAAAATATAAAGGGAGAGAAAAAAGAAAGTAAATGTAATCCATAATCATTTTGTCTATTTTTACGGAAACAGCGTACATCAAATGTATCTATAATTTTTTTAAGGACTGCTGACACAAGGTCCGCTCGAATTTGAGATGCACCCCCCTGCAAAAAGTGCTGCCTACGCGCCTGTTGATATCAAGTCTGCCAATGTTTTAACCACGAACTTAGCTTTGCTGTAAACATTAAGCTTCATGTCATACAGTATAGCCCTTTTTCAAACCAAACACGTCAATTTCTGAAAGGTTTTCTGCTGCTCTGTTCTGACATGCAAGCGAACAAATTCTTCAGTTCAGCTCAATCAAATGTGGAAATTTGGCGAGTTTCATACTGTAGACAAGTCTGCAGGTACATGGATAGCCTAATTTACAAGAGCAAAAGTGACCATAATTAGTTAGAGCTTTTAAAAGTGCCTGTAATAGATAAGGTGCTTAGAAATGCCAAAAAAAACCCTCCCTGGCGGAGAAAAATGTGTAGTGACTAAATTAAATTTTTCCCTCCTGTGCGGGAACCGACTGTAGCCTGCACTCAATATCCGTAGCCATATAAAATGTTTATTGCACCAACCAAACTAAGAACTTTGTCTATTGGTTCTCTTCTTCTGATTTTCGACTATTTTGCAATCCAACAGGATTTTAGCTAGGTTAACTTACTACTCCTAACATGGATTTGAGTTGGTCTTTTCAATTTGCACAAAGTTACAACCTCCGATCTTTTATTCATACGTGTAGCATACAACTCAACTACTTCAGTGAAACATACAGAGTATTTCACACTGCAGCCTTGTTTTTATCCCGGCCTTTGAACCTTTATTCTTTTTAAACTGAACAGACAAGTACCTATAATTCAGTTGTTTACGGTTGTAGTATCTAAGCGTAGAACTCGTTTGCTGTGCAGTGTCTTTTCTAAAAACTTTCTTGAAGGTGTGGGATCTTTAAGGCCCTGTTACACTGCACAATGTCGTTGCGAAACAAGTTGCCGGAGAATTGAACAGTGTATTGTTTCGCAATTTATCGTTGCGTTTGAAACGTTGCACGAAGTAGAACACAACTCTTTTTTCGGCGATGGAGTGCAGCAAAAACTGGCAACGCATTTGCACAGGTATCATACCTCCAGTAATTTTATGGCGTTGTAAAAAAGGCGCATGCGCACTTTTTTTGTTTTTTGTACCAAGGAGCTCAGGGTACAAGAGTTAGTTTACCCAAGAAGGCGGCTCAGCCTAGCCCGGCAAAACATATTGCAAGTTGTTGAGATCGCGTAGTAGTGTAACACTCAACCTCGGCAATTTGCAACTCTTCGTGTATAAGGCAAGCATTGCGAGGCAAGTGGCTGAGAAATTGCAAAGTGTAACGGGGCCTTTACACGTAAGTTAGGTTTAGGTGTTTCTTGACAAAAGATCAGCTTTTAGTTTGTAAAAAAAGTTTTATATAATTATTTTTGAAAACATAGCTACGCACTGCATGCAGGAAGTTGTTTGTTTTGCGGGAGAGTGTTTTAGTGTTTTGCAAAACACAACATGATTTTTAATGCAGGCATTATGATTGACTATTTCTAATAGTTGTGTCCATGTTGCTTGGAGCCACCAGGTTGGTTTGAGGATTTCGTGAACGGACGGACTGGTCAAACAAAATCGGCTCACTTTCATAACGAGGCTAGGAGATGATGTAATCTTTTCTGACAACCGAGTTGAGTGCTAAAAACTGATGTGAAATCCGAATGCATGCTATAACATATCAATCGTTGAAATTCCATCGAATGCATCAGAATGCAGGTTGTCTTAAAGATCAAACGGTGCATATTTTTGTGGAGTTCTTTGACTTTAAAAATTGAAGCTTACAATTTGAAATATGTCCGTTTTAGCAAGTACAGTTTACAACAGCCTTCAAAGTTTCTGTCAGGTGGGTGTCATGGAAAGTCACTGACACCGGTTTATCCGAAATTATGCGTTTTTAATGTTATCGATCAACGAAACTGATGCTTCACTCACAGCGTTTTCCTTTAATTTGTGTTAACTACTAGTTTTATGTTTTGGAACAGACGTTTTATGTTTTTGTGGTTGTTTACCACTGACTCTCTTTGATTTGAATCTGCTGAGTTGTAAACACGGTCTCCAGAAGTGGGCTTTCCTCTGCATCAACATTCCAGTAACCGCGTCCTCTGAGGTAACGAACTTGTAAGCTCATTCGCTGTGCAAAGATTCTGTTTAATACATGTATAAAACTTGCTTAGTAGTTTAATAGGCATCTTCGTTGTCATTTAATGTATTTTCTTGTTAATACAACAAAAATGACTCAGATACATGATGCTGACTCTTAGTGACCTTTCTAATCAATTTCCAGTCCTATAGTTCCCCAAATCCTTTCGCGACTGCAATTCTACTTAACTCTCCTATTATATCCTTCATACTTGGTCTTTCAGGAGGACTTTGTTTCAAGCAAGCTCTTATAAGTCCAACGATGTCGTCATCAGTTACCATGGATACCTGTTGTTCTCTTTCCTCAGGAAAGGGTTGCTCTCTAATGAACATTTCACACAGAAGAACTCCGTAACTGTAAACGTCCAGCTGAAAAAAATACGTGGATTTTAACTTTACTTTGAGTAGTTTTTGTTTTCCAACCACAGTAGCGCTTTATTCTGGTAAGTTACAACTAAACTACAACAAAGCTAGCGTAACCACTGCATTGTCTTTTATAGCATGACTGCAGAGCTGCAAAGTACTGTTACTGCTACGGGGGGAACATATTGAACATAAGGATAGGTAAAACAATACAAATATGGTGGCAAAATATAAACAAAATATAGCTGCAAAATATATTCAAATAAAGAGCTTAGATTTCTAGATAGCAATGAGCTTCCAACATCTGTAGTTTTTTGCTTGTTTCAATTGAACTTGGTGATTGTTCTGCAAGTAGTGTTACTCTCAATTTCTTTTGTTTTTCATTGTAAAACTATATTAAAAAGCTGGCCTTGAAATTTTATCACCACAACCCGAATAAAGTTACCTTGACGGACGGATTGCTTCTATTAACTGCTTCTGGGGCGGAGTAGGCGGGGCAACCAGGGGCGACGGTGGTGCACGCCATCATAAAGTTGGCTGTCCCGTAGTCGGCGACCTTCGCTCTGTAGGACGAGCCGCGCTGCCACAGCAGGATGTTGCCGCTACTAACGTCGCGATGGATTATGGGTGGGTTGTTCAGGTGAAGGTAGTTTAAACCTCTGGCAACATCGAGTGCAATGGCTACTGCCTCTTGCTCACCGAGGGCTCTCTCTAGTAGTACCGCCCTTAGACTCGTATCAAGCAACTCGGTCACAATCAGAGGTTTTGCATCCGTCGTCGCTCCAATGAACTGTGACAATAAAAAATGTATCTGATAAATGGATTGATGTTTTGTTTGTTGTTGTTACGCGACACCTACTTAGAGAGGTTTCTGATTTGTTGCATTTTTAAGGCTTCGTAATTCCCCGAAATTGTCTTCGGGAACTGCTCAAAGTGTTTGGAAAGAATTTGGGAGAATTCTTAAAATTTTTGAAACATTTTCGAAGCTCTTCAGATAGTCTTCAGAATTTCGAGAGTTTCAAAAACACTTGGTATATTTTTACAGGAAACACCACGCTTCGCACTCTACCATCACCAAATACCCTTGGTATTTTTCTTTAACTTTTTTTCGAACGGTAGTTTTTCATGTAATATTAATCAAGATAGTTTTCTCGAAAGAGTCTGCTACGGTTTCCTCACGATCTGTGACCAGACACGCAATAATAATAACAATAATGTTAATAACAATAAAGTTATAAATAACAGTTAATGTATTAATAATTGTAATAATAACAATAGTAGTAATAGTATCTATTTTGATGGGGTATTACGCGACAGCATGGCTTTACCTGCAGTAGACAGGGGTGTCTGCACTGAGAGGCAATAGTCATCTCTCTCTGAAATAACCTAACATTGTAGGGCGAAACAATCAGGTTGTGGATTTGTTTCACAGCAACTGGACAACCACGAAATGTCGCCTTTGTGACTGCAGCCCAACTTCCCCTTCCTAACTCTTGATCCGTAAGGTGAATATCTTCGCTGTTGAATACAAGAACGCGTTGCTAAAACATGTGTTGGTACTACATATCTAAACGTGTTTAGCTTTAAATTGCAACCACCAAATCAAGCTGGTGTTGGAAACAAGCGACTTGCAACCAGTTTGTCGTTTTCATTTGATATTTTTTGTGCCAGAACTACTGTTTCAAAGCATGTGTACTGGATGTGCTTCTTCTATAAACAGTCTAGAAGATGAGCTAACAGGGTTTCAAATTGCCTTGTACATCACTCTGCCTATCTTGCTTCATGGAATTAAAGTTGAGTAATTTTAGAAACCAGATGATTATCACATTTCCACTTTGTAAAACAGTTTGAAATGAAATTCCGATGACTTTCAGTCAAATAAATAACAATGCCGCAAGTTGAAGAAAGTTTTAAAAGAAACCGGATGAATATGAGAATACTTGGCCTACGAAGGTAAACAAAAAGAGAAAGAAGAAATGGAGAAATGGAGAAAATGCATATGGAGCAAAGGAAGATGAGAAGAGGAAGAATAAAATGAGATGAAGTGGAGACGGGCTAAAGGAGGACTAAAGAAGGAGAAGGAAGAAGAAGGGAAGGAGAGTCTGAAGTAGAAGGAGGAGGAGGAGGAGGAGAAGGAGGAGGAGAAGGAAGAGGAGGAGAAAAAAAGGAGAAGGAGGAAAAGAGAATGCGAAGGAGGAAAAGAGAATGCAAAGGAGGAAAAGAGAATGCGAAGGAGGAAAAGGGGAAGGAAGATAGGGGAAGGAGAATAAGGAGGAGGAAGAAGGAGGAGAAAGACAAGGAAGAGGAGGAGAAGAAGGAGAAGAAAGTGAAGAAGGAGAAGGAAGAGGAGAAGAATGACACGGAGGAGGAGGGAAAAGACAAGGACAAGAAAGAGAAGAAGGAGAAGGAGAAGGAGAAGGAAGTGGAGGAGAAGAAGAAGGAGAAAGAAGACAAAGAGAATAAGAAGAAGGAAAAAAGAGGAAGAGAAAGTAAAGGAGGAGAAGGAAAAGAAAGAGGAGAAGAAGAGTAAGGAGAAGGAGAACGTACTTTTAAAAAAGATAAAAAGAAAGAGAAAATGAGGAAGTTCCACTTTATGTATGCGAACTTTTACCTGTTTAGCTCCCAACTACGCTTGCCTTCAGGTTCTTTGCGCCGATTCCCGTTTTGAGCAGCCGCCAGTTGGCTACGAAGGCGCGTCACCTCCTCTGTATTAACCAAACATATCACTTCACTAGTTGCCGGGTGTTAATTCAAAGAGAGAGAGTTAAGTAATAATATATTATAAACAACCGCTTTTACCGCTTAGTCATACACAATTGTCATCCGGATCCTCACAAACACAGAGACCGATGAAAACGCATACACATTAAAAATACAGAAGCAAAAACAAACAAACACGAAAAAGAAGACAACCACCGTTAAAAGTCAGTAGCGCTAATATACAAGAGAGAAGACAATAAAAAAAATTGAAGTGAAAGGCAAGAAAGCGGACGGGAGGATAGAACAAAAAAAAAATTGGTAAGCTAATTTATGACATCTTCTTTACCATCTTTCTGCTGCTGAACGCTTTGCAAACTGTTTTTTTCATCACGGAGTTGTTGCTGCACTTGTTCGGCTGCCTCCCTTAATTCTCTCTCCCTTGAAAGTTCTGCCCTCAGACGCTCCATCCCCTCTTCCAACTCTAAGGGCCAAAACGACAAAAAAATTCTTGTCAGAGCAGCATATATATTAACCTCATTGTTTGTTAGTATTGTTAAAACTATTGTTGTTATTATTATTGTTAGTATTATCGTTAAATGATGTTTCTATCATTGATATTACTTGCAAATTTATTAAAGATATAATGGAAATTTATATCAATTATACAAACCAATCGAACGTTAAATAGAATTATAAATGTATTTATTTATGTTACTTGTCGTAGTATTTATTGGAACAACACTGATGTAAACACTTTTTTGTTCTCAAAGCCTATTATTATTATTATTATAGTATTATTTTTATTAGTAGTATTAGTATTATTATTATTATTATTATTATTATTATTATTATTATTAATATCTTTATTGTTAAGGTTCGTTTTGGGTCATTACAACTGCTATTCTGAGTGCTTAGGTCGTCGGTATACTGACTTCTACCGATAAAACGCAACTGTTAATGCCTATCACCATTCCGAATCTGTTGGTGTATTCCTTTCTGGAACCCGATTTCTTGAGCTCCCACTGGGTTGTGGTAATACAGAGCCTGTTTTCAATGCTATGATTTTGCGAGAGGTCTCCTAATCGTGCCCCAGTTCCCGTAAGTACGCCAATAGGGTTTCTTCAAAAAAATTTAGTGAGCATTTGCCTCGGTTTCATGCAGAGTGGCTCCAACGCAGACATCAAGCGTGACATGAACAAAAGAATTAGTGAGTACTGTAATCTGTCACTCTGCTAACTATTTCATGGTTACTGTGTGTTGAAGACACTCTAACCTGTGAAATATTCTTAGTAGTGAGTTTCCAAAAAAACAAAAGACAAAAGAATTAAGAAGCATTTGCTGTTAGACTTTCAAATATATCACGGGTCTTGTGAAACCACTCTATGCTATATGCAAGCTACAGCCTTTCCTGCCGTCTGAATAACTTTGAAAGCTCGCAGCAATTGATTTAAAACTATGATTACTCAATGAATTACAGTCGTTTAGCCCATGTGTCAGTTCGCCCACGTCTGTGGCACGAGTTTGAACATACCAACTTGGCTTTTGCTAGGATGGTAAGGTGCTCCGGTTTGGCAAATACCAACTACCTCCTCTTGCTGCTCCTGGCGAGCTCGGACAGGTTGCAGACAAGTTGCACAGTTATCAGTAGACATTTCAGAAATTGTAATGGATAATACGAGCGTGGTTTGTTGAATACGGATAACCGAATAATGTCAAATAAATGAAATTAGTCTTCCTTTTATAGAGCATGGCGAACACAATTAGAGACGCGTATTCATAGTTCTGTTAGTAGTTCTCTGGCTTCTGATTGAACGATTATACTGCGTTCTGATTGAACGATTTCAATTTTGTCTTTACTGTGATTGAAAGATTTCGATCCGTGTTTTGCTTCATGGTCGTGTATCTTTTTCGATTTGAGTTACGCTGTTCAGTTAAGTTTTTGGTTTTAGAACCAATCAACATCGATGGACGCTGAGATGGCGGCGAATATACGAGGGTATGCTTTCCTTCAAAGCAGCTGCCTTATTTTCGGAAATATTTATTTTATATACAGATAGTAGGCGAAAGGACTAGAAGACGTAGGCGAACTGACTAAAAGGACGTAGGCGAAACGACTATGGGACGTGGGCAAAACGACTGGATACCTTACTCAACATTAGTCTTACAGTGTACATATAATGTACGTAGCCAGTGTACTAATAATCTAACCAGCCACGCTTGGATTAGTTGTAATAGCACGGCACTAAGAAATTGAACTGATAGTATAAAACTACCTTCTTTCTGTTGTACAACGCTCTGTAGTTCTTCTATTTGACCACGAAGTTGATGCTGCTGCTGTTCAGCGGCTTCCCTCACTTCTCTCTCGCTTGCAAGTTCTGTCCTCAGTCGTACTACCTCCTCCTCTAGCTCTAAATTGGGTAATTTAATATAATGATGTTTGTTAAAATTTTGTCTTTGCGTCAGTCCGACCACTTTCTTGATGTGTCCTTTCCACTTACTCCTTTTATACACATTCTCTTTTCTGTACTCAACACCACTTCGTATCAGAAAAACAATCTGACAACATAATAACGGTGTACTTGTGCCGTGGTCGGCCACTACTCTTGATTTTTTAACTCAACCACGTACAAGCTACTGGTGCCACAGCTCGGAAACGAAAAACCCCTTAAAACCCCTGTAGGGAAAACTGGGAAAACGTATGCTCCAGCCCAGGGCCAACGCCCTTTATACAGTGCACTAAATCCTCTTGAGGCTTAGAAACCAAAAACTTCTGTATGGAACATATTACATTTGTCAAAGGCACTGCGATAGTGCTGTGTAGAGTGACGAAAGCCGACAACCAGATAACCAGATTGGTTGCTCATAAACGAGCACCAGAGTGCGAATCATACAGACTTACAAAAGTTGCTAGCTAATTATACAACAGTATTGTTTAACAACAATGTAATTGTAAGTTTATTTCTCAAGTAGAGTAGTGACCGAGAGGTCGACAAACTGAAAATACAACTCTTATACATAGCATAATTTCACAACTTTACTCAACATAACAACGAAATCACTTCTTAACATGCCAACTACGCTCTCAAGGGACTCAATTACAATATCGCAAAGAAAATAAATTATCTTCTAATGCTCGGTGAGAATTTACAATTCATTAACTCCGGAAATTTAAGAACAAGCTGAGACTGGGAAAACGTACAGTAAGGCTCTGCTCTGAGAACGAAGTATTCCATTGGTCATTGAACAATAACATTAACAATAACTAACACTTTTTAACAATAAGCTATTGTATGTTCTTTACGGGTGGTCAGTTTAAGAATAAAAGTTTTGTTTATTTGTATTGTGTTTTTATCCAATGGGATCTTTCGTTCTCAGAGTAGAGGGCGACTCAAAACGTAGAGAAAATATGTTTTATATACTGTATTCAGTGGGGAAATTCTGCTGTTAAACTGTAAAGGAAAGCCTTATGTTCACGTAGCAGCTCCAAATATGGACATACCAAGACGACTAGTGACACTTGTACATCTTTCACTTTGAGTTGGCTACTTATTTATTTACTTACTTACTTACCTTTTAGAAACTATTAAATTTCTTAAGTACTCACTTACTTCTTACCTCCCTTCCTTTCTTTCTTGCTTACTTTCTAACTTATTTACTCATGTACTTTTTTAATAACTAAGGACTTCAAGATCAAGGGTCGTAATGTGTTCAAAAAACTTCTTAAAAAATCGTTGCTTTTTGACTATCAACTGGAT
>JAOBRG010382141.1:0-11084 GCA_027574985.1 Umimayanthus nakama | reverse complement strand
CAAAATCCTAAGAGGTGGAGGAAATCGGCCGACCCCGATCTTTTGGCTCTGCCCGGTTTTCTCTGACAGTGACACTTGAAACCTAAAAGAGTTTGAATGTTTATGAGAAGTATATCGGAAAGCCCTAAAGTGAAAACATCCAGTAATACACTGATATTATTATCACTGTCATTCAATGATTAATCTTCGTTTTCATTATTGTTGTATTGTTTTTATTGCTGCTAGTATTATTATTATTATTGTTATTATTATTATTGCTATTATTAATGTTACTATAACTATATTATTATTGTCATTCAAGTCCGAATAAAGGATCTTGTTTGGCCTACAAGTTTTTGCTTTGGTAGATGAATATTTACATATAAAGTCTTATTTGAAATTTGTATGCTGTTTACTGTTATTGTGCTCAAATCTAAAATTTGTCTTATTTTTTGCCATTTGTAACGGAGGCCCCTAATTCGCACCCTGCCATTATCGTTGTCATAGATGTGGAAGATGTGCTTAAAATTATATGTTGTTCTTATTCAACCTAGTGTAAAGAGGAAAAGATTTTATTTGTTTCCACCAGGAATGTAGTTGTCATGTGACCAAGCCAAGCCAGGGGTCTTTCAGCTCGGGAGAGAAGAGGGCGCTAGAACAAGATTGGTAAACATGTAAAATTTAACATAATATAAATACTGCAATTAAAATTCTTGCCGCAAAAAGGAGTGGAATACAGGGGAGGAAACCAGCAAATTTTGACTGCCTTCAATTTAGTTTCCATGGCCATAAACTTCTGACAAAACACAAACATAGAACAACTGAGATAAATTAAAGAAAATATGAGGTTTTTCTGCTAACCCAAAATCATTTCTCTACGGCCAATAACAAAAGAATCTGCATTTCAAAACCAGCTACTTCCAATTTGACCTAAATGGGGCTTGTCTACCAAATCTATCATACATGTCCTTAACACAGAAATTCGAAGTAAAAAGCAAGAAGGTATTTCTTCTGCTCTGCCTCGCAAGACAGAGTTGTTCATCGCAAGTTAGCCGCGTGACTGCGTAAGTATGTACCCCCTTCTCCCTCCCCCTGCACAAACTATACTTTCTCTTTGCAAATACAGCATTTTGCAAAATATTAAGTTTAATTTTTAAATGTGGTTTTCAAAATACAGTAGCAACTTTTCGACTGAAGTTCTAACCTTGGTTTGGCAGTCAGCTACAAAAACCAACCAAAATATTTGCAGCAGTTTTTTTATTATTTACCATTTTACAAACAGCCATTAGCGCGCGACATAGTATCGCGTTTACAGCCCGCTAACTGGGTGATACATTTACAAGTAGACTGGCAGGTAAATTTAGCAGGCGTTATGAGGTATCGGGTCACCGATTCTGCTTTTAACAGTTCATTAGAAACGGGTACCCAAACTAACAATCCAATTAGCAGAGTCAGTGTTAGACCAATTTCAGAAGGTAACAACTTCATTAGTGACTTCAGTAAGTAGTTGTATGGAGCGAGTTGAAAAACAATAGGAGCAGTGTTTATTTGTAGCAAAGAAAACAATTTTATTTGGAGTTATCGTGATGTCATGATTGGCTGATTACATCATGACCGTTTCCGGTCTGTAAACACGATGAATTTTTAACTTTGGGGGAATTGTTTGGTATGGCAGCAGTCGCAGAAAGAATATCGGAAAAATGAACTTCGCGTTGAAATTCCACAACAGATGCGTCAGGGGAAACACTGACTTGGAAACTCGGCGTTTGGAAGCTAAGTAAAAAGTTCTCTTTGAGCGAGTGCTCGCGCCGTATGGAGCAAGGATTAGTGTTCTCTGTGACACCCTAATGCTTGATGCTCGTACTGAGGGATAATGGACGAGGTCGCGGTTGGCCTAGACGTAGAAGTGTGTGGTGGGAGGCCATCGTTTTCTTGTCCTTTGTCTGTGTGTCCCCTGTTTCCTGCAAAGGTAATTTCAGTGATCCTCTTTAAAGGTACTCGGTGTTAACTGTGGCTTGTTAGTGTGACACGGTGAGCCTCAAGCGATTTTCAGCCACGGCTTGTTAGCATAGGTCAGAGAGCACCCGGACAGGTGTTACTACTTCCAGAAACGAATCACTACAAGTTGATCATCATTCAGTCCACAAACGAATCTGTCGCATTTACACGGACTTGAACCGTTTACTTTACATGTGTTATAAGTTTAAAGTCTTTCCGGGCTGCACAAAAAGCTGTAAGAAACACGTGTTTCATGGAACGAAAGTGCAGAAGTGAACGAACAGTGTGGGATTGGCTCTTATCATACTTATGACTCACCTCCTATCTACGATAAACGTTAATGAGCATAAAAGTTAAATTTTACGTCTTTAAGCAATATTTGTTCTACTCTTTGACGGAGCAGACTGGCGCACATTGGTACAATAGCAGTATAGTAAATAATTCGCTGGATAGCGCATTCAAGTTCCACAACCACCCCGACACCAAATTCGGAACACACCAGCTTTGCGAACCATACACTGTATGCCACTAAAGTAGATCTAATCCATGGAGGAAAAACGCTTGTTTTATTAAATCTCTGTCATAGCTGATTTTGTTCAGTTTATATTTCAATGAAGTTGTACAAAGTTGAAGGCGCGAAATTCTAAATTTTGTAAGCTACTCTTGTGAGCTATAGTCTTGGAAAAAAAAACATTTTTGCCCTCACCATCACATAACAATGTCGTGAGTAACTTTGTGCTAAAGGCGAACAATCGTTAACTACGTAACGTGAAAAGGGTGATTTATCTCGACAATAGTGTTGGAACTGATATTAGGTTTCTTGACTCGTATATTGTGAAAAAGCGCCGAAGCGTTCGGCACCGCGCAGGTACCTGTTTCGGAGTTATGCCTGTACAAACAAGATCACCGGTGATGTTTCATAATACTCTCACGCTAAATTGAGTTGCCCTTGACAAGAAACTATTAAAAAATTCTCCAATGATCCGAAATGAAGAGACCTATTTTATTGCTTCGATTGTTTTCAAGTTCCCACAAAAATTCAAAGTAATTTGTTTGTTTTTTTAAAAAAATGTTTTTTCTTAAAGAAATTAATGCTTTAAAACATTTATCAGTTGGCTCTTGCCTTTGCATGTGAGATATCCAGAAACCAAATCGTTTGTCTGCAGCATTTTGCATGCTTGTTAAAGTTTGTAATCTTCTGTGGCTGTCCTGTAAAATCATCTCTCATATCAAGTATTTCGCTCCTGGCCATGTTCCACCAGCTCCACGCTTGAGCAAACTAAATGCACCATTTGATTTCATGGTTTTAAAGTGTTTACTGTCGACTTGCGTCAGTGTACCTGATTTAGATGTTGCATAAACGGGGTTTTAAGTACGTGCTGGTTGTTGAGACGATTTTTGTTGTTTTCAAAAGATCAGCCTTAAATAATCTGCAGCACTATTACTTATACTGAGTCATAATTCCCTGCAGTATTAACTACTTATTAACCAACAGTGAGGTATGTACGGAAAATATGAAACTGAGGCCTCGCTGTAGCACAACCGAGATCTCTGCGTCATCTGAAGTTCGATACCACTCTCGTAAAAACAAACGTCTGAAGTCAAAAAGTATGATGAATAAACACTGGCAACAATATATTTTTATATATACATTTATTTGACCTCGATTTCAGAATAATACAATTAATAACAAATGAAACATTTTTAACAAGAAATAGAACTGCAAATGAATATCCAAATTGAAACTGTAATCCTAGCGTAAATATTGTTTCAGTTTTATATGCACTGTAATTTGTATGAGATGTAATTTGCAGCTACTCCTGAAACAGAGTGGATGCTAAATATTTATATGATCTTTATTAATTATAGAATGTCGGAGATATTTAAATCTACATTTTTCTCTGAATTTTGCCCTCACTTTTGGTTTCGTACCCCCCCCCCCAAACATCTTGAAGATTGTTCCGTACCCCCCCCAAACATCTTGAAGATTGTTCCGTACCCCTCCCCAAAAGTTGGTTAAAATGTTTCACACCCCCCAGTCTACCTTCCACCCCCCCCCACTACACATACTTTGTGACCACTCCCTAATTCTTAACTTTATAGTATGACTTTGTAGCATGATTGTATACTATGACATGCATTGTAAACCAAAAATACACCATTAGGTTAACAAGATTGTTGTTATTGCATCATACATAGCGGATAGACCTGTTTAATCCCGGAACGAATTTTCCAGCTCACTTTTCGAGCTGTTTCAAAGGTGAGGCGCAACGCTTTCAAAAGAGATAAGTTACATGTCGGACAGATTTTTGTGACCGCGTAAACTGTTTCTGTTTACTGTGTAACGCAACGAGTTTGTGTTGGCACAACTCCTTCCCGCTTTAGTGAAACGGGGTCTGAGAAGGACAGACTACAAGAAACCGGAGCGCTTTCTATTTTCCGGGTCAGCCTGGACCAGGAAAAGGACCATTACATTTAAATTATAGAAATTATACTTTACCCACAAACCCATAAGGCGACGCTAATGACTTACGCTGGCACAAAATGGTGGGGTAAGAGAAAATTTGTCCATCGGCCTTCAAAACTACAATGGGTATTTCCTGGATAGCCATAACTCGCTACCCCAGAAAAATCTGTAATGTGAATCTACCATCTCCACAATTGTATCAGTCAAAATGTCGTGAGGTTGTAATATTCTTTGCATGCTTTGCAAGAAATAAATGGTTTCTAACTATATCCGCCATTTTAGAAAAAGCGTGCGAAACACCAACGAAGTCCTTTACAGATCTAGAGTTAGTAAAGAAACAGCGTCAATAACAGAATAGCTAATTACATGTAAAGTTAGACATTTGAACTAAGCATTGGTAAACATTTGACAGATAAAATTACATATTCAGGAACACAAAGTTTAATTTTAGATTTAGACTTTTAAATCGCTAAGTCGCTAACATTTGTGGTCGCCAAATATAATAACCTTAAGGTGTGCCCAGCTCGCCCTCTTTCCAGCTTAACATTGCTCTTTACAGGAACATAAGATTAATCAAGTAACCAATTATACAAGTGCTGATAGGTCAATTGTAAAAGTATCGCAGAGTAAAGCAAGACAGCTACATGTTTATTGCAACAAATTACTAAACCAACTGTTTTACTACTAGCGCGGTACCTGACACGGGTTGTGCTTGTCTGAAAATTCTTCCTTGGAAGAGCAGTCCTGGCAGTGAGATAGTATGAGCATGCGTATTAAGCTGTCAGTTAACGTTTGCGGCTCACTTACTTACAGTTTGTATTTTAAAAGACGTGTAAGATTTATGGGAATTCCGACTCGACTTCACAAAATGTATTCTCATAATCGCACAACCCCCAAGACACAAACTGTAACCTTAGGCGGCCTGTGGCCATTCAATCATGCGCAATTGTTATTCCGAGTTGTCACCAACTGAAAACGTATTAATAAATGTTCTTTTTTCGTGTTCTGTTGTTAGGACTTTCTGGTACTGAAGCGGGATTACCTAGTGCCAACCACACAAGAACCGCTGACCATTCAGAATGCCACTTCACCTTACCGAAACAAAACTCAACTCTGCTCGGAGGTATAGAATCCGGTACTTTCATTAAAATTGGCAGGGTGAAAAGCCAAGAGATATGTGGGACCACATGTTGTCAGGACAGGACTTGTGACGTAGCGTTTACTGTTGATGACGTTTGTTACAATGTTCAGTGCTATAGCTATAAGCTTTGCAGGTTGAAAACCGCTGGTCCATCAAAGTACCACACCGCAGTCATGTACCCTCGGAGAAGTGACGGAAGCTTGCGCCTTATGGCGAAAAAAACGAAAATATTTTACTCTAATTCTCCAAAGAACAAAACGTCGGTAAAAGGAAGAAATATGTTTCATGTGAAGGGAAATGTATCTAGTAACTTTGTGAATGGAAATTACAACGAAAGTAGAACAACAAATTCTAGTTCCGACTCAAGGTCGAAAGTTCAAAGATTGGGTAACAGCAACAAAGGGTTAACTGGGGATAAACTCAAACAACAGAAACACATTGGTGCGGTTGAAGAGTCGTCTTCCAGTGGTAGTGGTCACGACGTTGAAGATGCACCAAGAGAAAAGTTTGATGCGTCTCCTGCTACTGGAGGCATTTCAGCCGTAAATGACGTTAACAATACGCAGGTGCAGCACTCCAGTATTCCACTCAGTTTGCATCGAACTCAGCTGGACAAGTTTATGCAAACAAACCATAGCAAGACTACGATTTTAAAAACGTCCAACAGGCAAAATCACAATACGTATGCGATTCAACCTACTAAAATAACAGAGCAAGACAAACCACTTAATGAAACCATGACAACGAATCATAGCTCAAAATCAAACCAATATTCTACAGATAAAACTAACAGAACCTCGGTTCTTTCCAATGTAAACGAAACACATTTTTGGAAAGATAATCACAACTCAGCCCAAACTGCGTTGCTCTTAAACAATGCAGGTCTAGACGTCAAAACATTGGAAAAGAAAAACTTCAAACTTGCACTAAAAGATGATGGTGGAAAAGAAACAACAACGAGCCTCTCTTCAGTTGAAAGTCTTCTCGAGAACAGAAATGAAGAATCCAATTCTGAAGGAGGGTTGCTTGGAGTGAGGTTCGATTCACACGACTCGAGTTGTTTGGCAAAGAGTATCCTACACAATGTCACCCTTAGGGATGGGCTGAAGGCAGGGGAGTTTACGGACTATGGCAAAGTTAAGGACGCTGAAACATGTATACGGTTCTGCTGTGAAGAAAAGGGTTGTGACGTTTCTCTTATGCTCCGAAAAACGTGTTACACATTACACTGTCACAGCGATGCAAGCTGTAGCGTTATTCCCGCTCATACCTCAAAGCTGGATCCTGTTCTCGCATTTGTATCGAGGAAAAAAAATTCGTTGAAAAAGGCTGAAGTAAAACGCAACAATCCTCTTCATAGATCAAAGATTACGCTGGAATCAGTACAAAAGTTCCTGCGTGACCCAAAGTGTCGTTACCAAGATATAAAACATGACGTGACTTTACGTCACGGACAGATGGCGGGTGAATTCAAAACACGTGGGGTCATCAGTGACATGAAAATTTGTATTGGTCTCTGTTGTTCGGACCCAGGCTGTGACGCAGCTTTCATTGCCGGGGAGTACTGTTACTCTGTGGCATGCTATAGCAGGGAATTGTGCACTCCAGTCAAGGCCCATGCGCCAGAACATATAAGGTCCCAGTTTGCGTTAATCGACCGCGCAGTATATATGGATGAAGACGGCCAAAGTAAGTAAACCATGTTGGCTTATTACCGGTATATGTGCTAAGGAAATATCAGCATTTAATGTGCTGCATTTGCATTCTGCTTGGTGTCCTGATAACAAAGATTTCCCGGCACGCAAAAATTGAAGAGTTAAAAAATCCTCTGTAGAAATTGTGTCAAAATCGTGGTGAGCATGCGCGAAGAATGACGCAAATTAACTTTAGAACAAGGCTGGAGCCCAATCGCTTCTCTGGCCGTTTTTATAAGGCAGGCACCGTTTTGGCCAGCAGGTATGTTCACAGTTCATGCGCGAGATAGACGCGAGAGTATAAAACCGGTTACACAACCAGATTGACCAGTGTGGCTAGTCCAAACTCTTGAACGACTTATAGCCCATGCTTAAAAAAATTTTGATACGATTTCTTCCGAGGTTTTTTCTTTCTTTACTTTCATGTGCCAGGAAAAACCTCCGTTATCAGGGTATCTGCTTGACATCCGATAGCAAACAATTCGTATAGCTACTAACTGTCCAACGTTTTCGAACAATTTACTCGCTATTTGATGTTATATTTAACAAAACCTTTAAAATAGTTCTGTTCTGTTATGTGTTGTCATGTTATGCTGTATTATGTTACGTTGTGTTGTCATGTTATGTTTTGTTTAGCTCTATTATGTTATGTTATGTACATGTTATGTTATATTTTGTTATTTCTGATACATTATCTCATGTTATCAGTCTTATGTTTTGTTACCTTGTCTTATATTATATTATATTATCGTATGTTATGTTTCGTTGTGTTATGCTACGGTACATTCTTTTATATTTCGATATATTATATATTATGCTATTTCGTGTTGTGTTATGTCAGTTGTACTGTGGTAGCTTGTGCAAGATTAGATAGGATTATTTACTGTTGTTATTGTTCCTACCTATTGTTGTAATCAACTCTACATTCCATTAATTGTGAAACAACACTGGTACCTTTCTTGACGCATATATGGTCCATTTGCTTTATTTGAAGAAAGACAATCGATTCCTGGAACGTCTGGTGGAATAGCAAGTCCAGGTACGATATCACAAAACAATTTCTTAACTCAGTTTAAGAAATCTCCTTCTTCAATAACTGGTTTCATACTCTAATAGGACCAAATTGATTTCGTCTTGGGAAGCACTGTATCAAGAGATGTATGATAGATTTTTTGTTCGTGCCATAAATTGTTATGCGGCCTCATGGCCTCAGTTCTTTCTGAAGAGCAAAATGTCGTCCCCAAAGCTTAAGAAAAAGTCGAAAACTTTCAGATTTTTTTGTCGTTCTATAAATTTCTATACATTTTCGAAAATGGCGCACATACCCTTTGCTTTTCATTTGCAAGCCATACAAGGTTGAGTTGATACAAATTCAAGGCCTAGGAACTGCTGTAAAATATTAGCTTAGTTGCACCTCTATTACTCTCTGCGTGTTGTATTGCAACGAACATTTACTTTAAACATACTTTATACTAATTATACTAAACCTTATCCTATTGTTTGCTTCTTGCACTAAAATGTTAAACTGTTTCTTTAAACGTAGATATCAAGTACACAGTCGTTTTTAACATCACCAGCATCGTGTTTACAAAGACATTAGAAGACTTTGAATCTCTCGAGTTCTTAAACTTTGCTGAGAAAATTCAAGTTGGTGTAAGTATAAATGATTCGTTTCAACGTATGTTTAATATGGAGACAGCGGAATAACTTGTGAATCTAAGATGTAGCGATCTTCTCTCTGTATACTATATTCCTTTGTCTGGTTGTCTGTCTGTCCGTCCGTCCGTTTGCCCGTCTGACTGTCTATCCTAATCCATCTGTCAACATATTTATATATGTCTGTTCGTCGGTTACTCTATTTCCACCTTTTGTATGCATGTTAACATCTACACGCAGGCATACTTTATATCTGTTTGCTCGTAATCATTTTCTATTGCCTTTTAGTGTTGTAGGTGGCCGTGTGATATTTCTGTTCTTTTAAGTAACTCAGTGTATGTGAATTACCAGGTTTCAACTCTCTACACAAAGGCGCAGTTGACGGGTTTTAAGAAGTGCGAAGTGCAGTCCTTCCGGTAAGTACAGTAAGTTGGTCACGGAAATTTTAGATGGAGCCAACTATTATTCGGAAAGCCGAAAAATGCAGACAGTAATCTTTGTTTGCAAATGTCTTAGTCATTTTAATTGTCGTCCCTTTATAGCAATTAATTGATCTATTCAATAAAGATATTCTATTTATTACTGGAAATTATACACATTACATGTGTAACTTCTGTATGTTTGTACTTTAGTTGTTTCCACTTAGCGGTATTGTTTAGCTACAGTAAAAAACACAGGACTTCGTCTGAAATGAAAATTCCTGTATAAGTTTTGGTTAATGAATCATTCAGTCGGTAAACAGTCAGTCAGTCAATGAATCAATCAATCAATCGATCAATCAATCAATCAATCAATCAATAACTTAGTCAAGCTGTCAATCTATCAATCAACCAATCAGTCAATAACTTTGTCAGTCAATTAAAAAACCAGTTAGTCAATCATTGGATTAATTAATCAGTCAAATATCAAACTAGTCAGTCATCCATCAATCAATCAATAACTCAGTCAAGCAGTCAATCGATCAGCTAGTAACTTAATCAACCAATCAGTGCCGGACTCAGTCAACTCGTCAATCAATCAGTTTACCAATCAACCTATCCTTTATTTACTAAGCCAATCAGTCTTCCAGGAACGCGCAATCACTATATTAGTTAGTCAATAGATCAAAAGTCCCTATATTCTCAATGCTTGGTTTCTCAGGCCGTCCCCCCTGATAGTCACCATGATATTAACAGTTGAAGGAGGGACCAAGGTCGAGGAAGTTCTGAAGATCATTCTGAAGACCATCAAAGAGAAAAAACTGGTATCATCCATCGATGGTAATATCGAGACGTACAAACTCGACCCTCTCGGTTTCCAATTTATCACCCCTGATAAAACGGACCTTGTGTGCGGGGCTGGGCATGATTATGAAGTCACATGGGGCCTCACCATGTTCAGTAACCATGACTACCAGCTGTGCCCCAGAGGTGCCGCAGGTACATAGCTTTTTCCTTTATGTCTATGATTCTATGGTTACCGATTGGCTACCTCCAAGTCTAATTTTTGTTTAAATCTTTTTGATAGTTAACTGTTTTTATCGGTCTTTACGAAGGATCACTGTATTTGCAACAAAGGGTTGCTTCTGCGTTATTCCGTCTTTCTACTTAATTTAGGTAAAGGACAAAGATAGAGAGAGAAGGAGAGAGAGAGAAATTGATACATGATAAAAAACGGTGTCCAAATCTTTCACAGCAGACGTTAAAAAATTATTATTCTGAAAATGAAATCCGGGCTGTTCCCTGTTGACAGGCTCTTCTTTTCGTCTCCGTTCTTCGCTGAAGTTGACATTTCTAGATGTTTCTCGTAGGAGCTTTTATGGAGCATACTTAATTTACCCCATTACATGTTTATGTACTTTACCAGATGAACATCTGGCTGTTGCCCTTTGTCCAACAGGCACACATGTACAGCAAAATGGGTTTTGTATATGCGTCAAGATACACATTACTTTTGCCTAAACCGTATTGGCCCTTGCATTCCCTGCTCCAATAGAGCCTAATAGCGCTCCAAATTTACAAGTAGTTACAACGTTTATTAGTTAATGAGGTCGTAACTTATTGCCATTACCTTCATGGTTACCACTGTTTGGGAAGTCAGGTTGGTCGAGTGGTTAGCACTCGCGCCTCCCACCTCTACGGACCCGGGTTCGAACCCTGGGATTCGCATG
>JAOBRG010382130.1:0-11085 GCA_027574985.1 Umimayanthus nakama | reverse complement strand
CTGCAGCAATTGACAGAAGTAAGCAAGAAGGAGGTGCAGGGTATTGGAGGCACCAAGAGGAATTTGCAAGCTGCTGCTAACTTGTCTGGAGATGAACTTGTGAGTACAAACCAAAACAGAGTGTTGTTTGATTGTTCCAACTTGTGACCCAGTCATATGCTACTAGTAATTGGTGGGGAAGAGGGGGTGCTAAAAGTGACTTTCAAACCTCCCCGAAGAATGAGTTGTTACCCTATTGATGAATTTATGGTTGTCAGCTCAGTGTTCTAGCCAGCTTGAAAAATAACGCTGGGGTGCTCTTATTTGCATAACATAAATAATGCGTGGAACCTCAAAATATTGGGTTTTTGCGAGTGGAGAATCCACGAGCATCGGAATGGTTGGGGAAAAGGTGTAACAATAGAGAGTCATTTCATCCAGTCATATCACTGACCATCTAATCGATTAAAAGTCGCTGAGAAATATTGAGTCAATTCTTAGACGTTCTCGATATTAAAGTTGGTACGTTTGCTTTTCCTTGACAAGTGTAACACTCCACGAGCATCCAGAGGATACCTTTGATTTACCTCTTATCTTCATTAAGACAGTGTACAGGATCACAAAAAACGACAGAGCGCTAGAGAAAAATGACAGGGCGCACAGAAAAACTGTGCTGCACCTGTCGTGTTGGTCTAGCTAGAACACTGTTGTCTACTGTCGATGTAAAGTTAAAAATCTATCACTTTGCTATTTCTGTTAGTACTGTAAGCTTTTAACGAATAATTGTTGCCACAACTTCATAGGCAGTGAAGAAGATCAAGACTGACAGAAGCTCTTTGCTTGCAAGAACTCCTAGTCCAGTGGGGACTCCTAACAGACCAGCAGCTAATACTCCTCGCAAGTCTGCTGTGGCTGAACGCATTGCTCAGGAAAAAGCCCGGTTGAAGAAAATAGAACATGAACTAGCAGAAAAACTCAAACACTACAACACCCAGATGGAGCTGGACACAAGTAAGTCACAGTTGTTCTGATCAGTTCGTCCATTCTCATTACCAAACACTTTCTATGAAGTAATATTTTTTGGAGCAGTATGTTGTTGATATAGTGACAGGGACTGAAAATTTTTATGGGATGTTGGTCATCACACTGCTATTTGGCTTTCTATTTTAGGGGCGGGGTGTACATGTAGGTAGAAGATTTTGAAAAAAAATCAAGCAGAAGCCAAAAGCAAGGGAGCAAAAGTATGCTTGATAAGGTCTATATCACACACTGCTCTTCGTCTGGAAAAAATAACTGCCTTGTTTTGCCACATTGTCTGTGGACAGAGACGTTAAGCCATTGGTCTAGTCTGTCTCTGGACGTTCTCACAGGGGACTTAAAGGTCCCACACACTTGTAGATAAGAGTAGGCTTATGCTGGTGTTGTCGACTGACTGAGGACATAACTTAATGTCCCAGGCAAAAAAAAACACTGTGAACCGCTTACAGCGATCTGGTTAGACCCTCGACAACAACAATTTTTTTATTGTGTCTAGAACTTACACTTTTGGTTGCATAGTTTCAAATATTACAGAACATGCAGACACTGGCCCTAGCCAATAACTTAGAAGCTATAAATGCACTAGGATCGCATATCTCATATATGAAATAACTAGACTCTCGATGACGAGATATCTAGACAGTATTTGTACATGATTTCAGTGAAAAATAGTATTGAAAAAGTGGGATCTGTGTTACATTTTTATACAGCTTTGAAGGTGGTGAATAGCAAAGTATTTTATAAAAGCAGAACTACAGCGTACATTATATGTACAATATAAACAAAAACAATATTTTACACAAAAACCCACCAAACCTTGCACCTGAAAATGTATGTGTGTGTATGGTTTCAGTTTAAAGTGTCTATAACCTTTTGGCAAGTTTTTATTGTTAATTTTAGCAATTTTGAGTATGCTGCGATGAATGGCAAAAATAGAAATCCATTCGACCATTACTTCCCCCGAAATTAAGCGTCAAAGTTGGGAAAACAGACACCTTTTTGAAATGAGCGGGCCCAAAGTATTCTGGGGAATGGTGACTAATGACTTGTGCGTGACGACTCGCAAGTAACCTCGCTCCTTTCCTGCTCATTTTTCCTTGTTGCTTCGCGTCTTTTGTATGTTTCTTTTTCGCTTTTGAAACAATTTAAAGTAAAAAATGCTGGTGCAGTTCACTTCGGGTTTAATGGGTTACTTGTCTGACGTCACCAGACAGATTTAGTGCCCATTCTCTAACTTCACGCGAGCGGCCGATTTCAATTTGCATTCACATTTTCCCAACTTTATCGCCTCATTTCGGGGGCAAGAATTGGTCGAACCAAACTTTTTTTTGCCATTCATCTCAGCAGGCTCGAAACTAAAATTACTAAAATTGCTAATATTAACCTAAACTGCCAATGGGTTATAGCTTGTCATGTTTCTCCCTCATCTCAGCCTCACAGGAACGTCTCGAATCTCAGACTCCACCACCAATGGAAACTACTAATCAAGAACCCGTGAAGGAATCAGAAACTTCCCTGGATACTGTGGGTGATGATAACAAGCAGTCAGGGCTGACTAAAACAGTGTCTGAGGATGAAAGGGCAAGCAGCATAGCTGTTGGCAAAATCAACCCAGTAGACAGAGGAGAGCATATTGGTGCTCCTGAGGGAAGGGGGGACAATGGGCCCGATAGTGGTTTTACTGTGAGTGAGCAGCAGTTGGAATATATCAAGAAGTTGCAGGTTTGTTAACAAGTAGTAATATCCCCCGGCAATTGCAAGATCGAAATGTTAGAATGTGTTTATCAACGTATCAACGGGTTTTGTCTACAAGATGCGAACATGTGTAAAATATATGGTAGTTCAAGAATTGAGAGAGTGGAGGGCAATGGATATACAACCCGGAAGTTAAACAGTCTTGTACCCTTCGTCATTGAATGCGAATTAGAGTAGTGGTGGTAACCTAAAACAGAGAAGTTTGTATAAGGGGGTTGCCACCTTTGATTGATCCCGAAGTTTCGATAAGGGTAGGGTAAGCGGTCAAAGTTGCCTTCGTAGGGGAAAGGGCCAAGGGGGTTACTTTTTTTGATTGACACATTTAGGTTAACATTAAAATTTTTTGCTCTTGGAGGCGGGTGTTAATACTTACACAGCTTGTACTGATTCCTTGTTGAAACTGAAGGAGACTCAGAGATTAAAACTAATGTAATAACTTTTTCTCTATTTTTTCTCTTTGTATCCAAATGGAATGATATATCAACAGAAATCAGAAAAGTGTGATACCATGCCACAAAAGTGTAATCAAACTATTGGAACAATTTACAAAAGTAATTGCCGGCCCTTTTACTAGCATGTTAGTGGCTCATTCTTTATCACGTAGTGTACGAACTCTAGTCCATTATTATATACTCTTTTCTTGTAAACAACTTAATAAATGTTGTTTTATTATATATTTATGTTCATACACGTGTAAGTGTAACATATGTATATCTATTTATATCACAGTTTAATAATTTATGAACTTAAAATATGGCTGATCCGCCTTGATTAGTTTTACTGTTTGCGGAACAGCCGGAGCATCAAGTAAATAATAGAATCCAATTAAATTGATTGATTGATTGATTGATTGATTGACTGGTTGATTGATTGTATTGAAATGGTGAGATAGAGTTGTACGCGGTCTAAGTTTATTTTAAATTACATGGCCCGAGTTAGGCTATTTATATAGCCTCTTGTTGTTTGCAGAATGAGAAGGAAAGACAACACATAGCTTCAGAATTATCTCCTCTTGAACTGCCTGTTCCTGTTTATGAGAGTGCAGCACAGTGCATATGGCTGACGTCAAGTGGCCCCCTGAAAACCCTTGTACCACCTGGTATTGCAGAGCCTGGGACTGGCCCATCAGAAGTTGACGCCACTATAGTTAAGATAGCTCCTAACAATGAAGCAGAAATTTCTCGTGATGACCAGTCACCATTTCCACTTGAGAATTACCGAAGTCTTCTGCTGTATTTCAAGTCATACAGGTATGGTGACCTATTATTAACTTCCACGTTTGTCTTAGCCCCTTTTCATGTTTTGAAAACGTAGTGTTAGTATTCTTGTAAAAACGGCAGAAATTGAAAAAAGCAGATAAAGTTAGTAAGTACGGAGTATTGAGAAATTTGATACTGAAAACAGTGGCACTGGTAACGTTTTTAGAAACAGAGGACTTGGCATAGTATGTACGAAAAAAATTGGCGACAGATGGCAGGCATTGCTGCTGTTCCGTTCCGATCCCGTGCAAGTTCTCCTACATTCTCTTTTTAAAATTCAAAGTGTTGTTTGTTTTCAAGAATACTACCAGTGTTTGTGTCACACTTATCAAGAATATTTCCAAAATATGCTATTTTTTACCATATTGGTTTGTTCAAAATTTTTGGCGTTTGGTACTGAAAACCGTGGCTTTGTAAAGTTTTTAATTACAAAAAGTATGGCAGATAATATATCGGAGTTTTTGCATCAGGCGATGAAAAGTGGGGCAAACTCCAAATTTGTTGGCCAACAAAAAGCCTACAAATTTCCAGTAAAAACTTGAAGATAGAAGCATTCTCATCCCAAAGCAAACATGAAAATTTGTTGGCCAGACAAAATTCAAACAACTACTAGATTTGTTTTCTTTGTAGTTTTCAACCGTTATGATGATAGTAATTGTGGTAGCTTTTTCCTGTGTAGGTTGAGCCCATACTTCAGAACACAGTCAAATCTTTCCTTGAGTTCAGCGTCCTATGCTACTAAGCTGGATCCCAGGTGCCCAGTGTGCAGCTATGACCTGCAGGGAGTTTGTAATGATGAAGAATGTGCATTCCAGCACAGGAGAGACTGCGAGATGAGCAAGGAAGAAATATTGCAAGATATTGCAGCTTACGATACTGTCACTGTGAAAAAGAATCAAACAGATAAGGACTTTATGCACAAGAGGGCAGTAAAACTTGCTCAGTCTTTTCACAATCAGTACAAGGAAAAGATGACTGTGGACGAGATCTGTCTGCTGCTTGTGAATAGGGTACGGCGCAGTAGGAAGATATCAGGACCCTACTCAATAGCTGGGGATCCTCGGGTGTGGCGACCATGTCAAGGGGAACGGAAAGCTATTGAGATGAAACAGGAGACTGTAGTGGACAGGGGAAAGGGCATCTTTTTTCCCAGGGACGATTCCATCGTTGCTACTGAAAAAGCGTACAGAAACGCGGCAAACAAGAAAAGTCGGTTGCCTTGTGATGGTGATGAAAGGTAAGGCTCAATTAAAGTTGCGTTTTGGTTATGTACCATATGTTATGTTTCGGTTATAATATCTTATGTTGTTATGTTATGTTTTGTTAAAATATTTGCTCGGAATCTGTCAATGGATTATAGATACTTCTTCCTTGCCTCACCTGGGTGTTCTATCTTGTTGCAATTAAAAGTCGCTGCAAAATGTTGCTCTGCTTTTTGTCTGAACTCAAATGAATATGAGGAATTTGGTTTTTACTGCAACAAAAGCAAATGAAGACACGTAGTTTAATATGAGATTTATTTCTTTAAAAATAAACAAGATAGAGTGTTTTAGTACTGAACAAAAGTAAGAGAAAGATGATCTATCTTTAAGATTCTAGAAGGTTAGTGGATGTCGAGAGACTTAAAAATTAAAGCGTTTATTTGCTTTCTTTCCAGCCAAGAGGTCCGCTACTTCTCCGAGACATACAGCAGTATCGACAGAATTGAGGCAACTTTGAATGAATCACCACATGATGTCGAGCTATGGATCAAACTGGCAAGGTTAAAGTTAAGACAGAAATCTGACAAACAGGAGCTAAGTGAAGAGGTGCAGGAGAGAAACCTAAGACAGACTTTAAACACTCTGTCAAGAGGGTTGGAAGCTAACAGAGACGCCCAGGTCAGTAACAAAAGAACAAAAAAGCAGCAGCAACAACAATTTATTACTCGTGGTACCACGAGTCAACTTTTGGGTTCCATTTATTTTTATTTTTCCTTTTTTTCTTCATGTCGCGATTTGCGATTCGTTCCAGTGACGGCCATATTTGGGATTTGTCCCCGGTCCAACGCGGTCAGTGCCCCCTAATAACTTCAAGGGTTAAAATAACTGAATGCAACCTCACTTCAGTCTCTATTCATACCACGAGTAAAAGCTTAATGAGCCTCTTGTTTCAACTTAATTTGATAGTTGTAAATAATATGTATTTAAAAAAGTTAGAATTGTTTAAGTTTTAAATCATAAACTTTTTCGACACTTGAGTCATCTTCAGATAAAAAACACAGGCATACTGGCAGGAATATAAATGTTCAAGTTACTCCCCTTGGGAAGAGTTGGGCGATAAAACGATTTAGTTGTTTTTTGGGGGAGTGCTTACTTCTTTGGATAAAAGTCCCATGACGATCTTTCGTTTGAAAGTATTCCTCGCTTTAAGTAAAGTCCTTCAATGGAATGTGTGGCCCGGGTTTTTTTTTGTAGGTGACGCGCTGGTTCAGGTTTTTGTTTTACGTCACTGTGTTCAGCATTTTGCATCTCCATATTTTTAATAATCGAACTTTCCGTACGCTTACATTTATTATAGTATTACATTGTAAGGAAATTGAATAGTGGTAGACACTCGAAAACACCTAAAGAGCTGATCTAGTCGGGTGCCCATTATATTCTAAGCTAATTTGTTTTTGCAAGATTACTAGTTTATATTTCAGTTTTGCAGCAGCCAGCCAGCTCAGCAGTAATATAAAACTATTTTTGTTTTCTTTAAGACACAGTGATCCCAATCCTGGTGCAGTGCTCATACTGTCTGTTTTAAGCCACCTCGACTAACTATGCTTCAAACTGTTGACCTAGGTTAGTCAAATACTAAACCCGGGGTAGTCTTGATTCAGCAAATGGCCCAGATACATGCATGCCCATCCCCAAACAGGGAATTGGCTTCCTTGTATAACCGTTACTAGCTTCAGGAATATTAACACAAAACTTTGTAATTAATTACTTGTTCCAGGAGCTGTGGTTGTACTACCTGCAACTGTTCACTGCCCAGGGTACAGCCGAGGATGTCAAGGAACTCTATGAGCAGGCTTTAGTATATGCCCCTGCATACCTCATCTGGTGGCAGTACATTGAGTTCCAGGTATCCTATGATGGCAGGAAGGATGTATGCCTGAGATTACTAGATCACTTGGTGCACAACCCGCAAGCAGACATTGGAGTTTACTCCCATCACGTACTTGAAACCCTTCTGTACATGGTTCAGCTGGAGTTGTTCACTGGCCGCTACAAGAAGGCTCTGGGATGTCTTCAGGCTGCTCTAGGGCGGTTAAAAGGCTCTGGGAGTAATACTAGAATTCCGGATTTGACGTCACATTTAGCGCCAAATGATCACTGTTTGTTATGGATTGCCTACATTCATGTGTTTGAGTTTCATCGAGTGCCATTGCAATGGTATGAGCCCTTCTGCGGCAAACCTTCGCGAATGGTATCCAAGGAGCATTTTGTGTTTCCATGGAAACCATCTAAAGGATCCCGTGCTCCTGATGAGAAGCTACTGACTTTGTTTCATGGTGAGTTGTAAACCTGGAGTCAACAAACCTGTGTCTGATACCCGATTGACACGTCTCTTTTTCCGGTAATAACGTATCTCTATTGTCTCATTGTGATCGTTCAACAAAGCAGCTCTTTCGTACTTGTTTTGTTGTGTATTGTTTTTGGGTGGTGGTTATTATTGTTGTTATTGTTCGGTTAGCGAATCATAGAGCCGCTTCAAGCAGCTGCTGGTCGACCCCTTTTTTCTTCCTTACAGGGTTCAAAATGGCTGTCGTTGATAGCCGACAGTTTTAGGACCATGCCGACGATTTTCGTTTCCGCAATATGGTTAAGGATTATGAAATGGCAAAAAAGTTATTCTCGCTTAGCCAATTGCGCTTGTAAAACTAAAATTTTTGCTTCATAACTGTAAACAACACCTTTTTTTCATTGGCGAGATGAGGTCCAGTCTGGTTTACCAGCTCAACACTCACCAATGCCCTAAACCGGACATTCTAACTGATTGAAACACGTATGTGTAAGAGTATTATACACGTACTTTACTGCTTGAAAACAGCCAGAAAAAGTTGTGGTTTGTGGAAATCAGCCTACAAAATTAGGCATATTTCATGAACATTATTTGAACCCTATCCTTACTAACCACTTTTCACTTCAAAATTTAATAAAAGCAGAGAGCCGAAACGTTGTAACACATAAACTGAAGCATGAACCTGTACCGTATAAACGTTTACCTTTCTATCAAATTATTCTTTTTCGCGTATTAGGATGTTTCCATTCCCCTTCGTGTAAGCTGGTCCATGTTTCCTTTTTTAATAACGTAAGATTTGAAGTAACAAGTAAAATCGAAGTATTAGCTGTTTCATTCCTTTTCAAAATAGTTAACAAGTATACGGTGAGGCCCTAGCTGGGCTATGTGTCAAGCCTTTTGTTTGATTGGTTTTCCTACCTTGCAGATGCCCTCAGAGCCTGTACGAACCACAAGCTTCCAAGAGATGGGTCTTTAAGCATCTCCATGCCTCTGTACAAGAACCTTGTGGCCTTGGAAAGAGCACACAACAGACTAGACTCTGCTAAGGGGATATGCTGCAGACTTCTAAAGGATAACTGTTCAAATGTTGAGCTGTGGCAATGTCGAGCTGCTCTGGAGCAGGCTCAGGGATCCGTGGAGGGTGCGAAAGAAGCGTTTGACGAGGGCTTATCGAAATGCAGAGGCCACGCTGCTCTTGTGTACTCGGCAGCTCGCTTCTACCTTGAGCAGGTTTGTATCGTAGAGGATTTGGAATGGCAAAAACTAGTAAATATGTTGAAGTACAAGCAAGAGAGTAATTTTGTACAATTGTGAAATATGTGCAATGAATCATTTATTTTGGCGGGTGAGGGTGGATGTTTAGCATCAGCTTTTACTAAGAACTAAGAGTCGTCCTTGAGGGATCAAGATAAATATTTTTCCTAGTTGCTTTCGAGTAGTTCATACAATATTTTGCGGGCTAAGTTGTGTGAAAATAAAATAGGTATAGTTCTCTTGACTTAATTTTGCTGGTTGTCAGATAAAGTTGTTTTCAATAAAAAATAAAAGTTTACTCAGTAACGTTTTCGACCCTTCTCGCAAATATTAGTTCAGATCTTAGACCCTGACCACAGGTATCCGTCTTCATTTGAAAACGCAACTTTTTGCTTTGGTTTTCCATAACACTCACGTCCACACGTAATCGTATTAATATCGTTTTCGCGTGTCCACGAGTATCCATTTTCATTGGAAAACGCAACTTGTTAAATCCCTTTTCAAAAAAATTCGCGAATACACGGATATCGTAGTAGTACGGAACTAGTAGTGTGACGTCGGTGTTTTCGAAGTTTCATTTTTGTCTGTCCACACTAATAAACTGCGTTTTCAACAAGTTCCACTCTGGATAGAGTTTTCGAAAAGTTGCGTTTTCAAACGAAAACGTGTGGTCAGGGCTTAAGCGTAGTTGACCAAGTTTGCTAGTATACACTTAAATGATATAAAGAGAACAAAGCAAGAGCACATGGAGATGCAGAGTTTGAATCGATATTACAACTCAAGAAGTTGAACTCCATATCTCCAAGCAGCCACGTATTATACTGTTTGTAATATAAACTACAAAGAAACGAGCAATTGATGCAAAACAACTTTTGACTGCGAAGGCGAGTAACCCAAAAAGAATACTGATTGACTGATAACACACACATAAAAATATCGCACTTTTACATGTGCTTAGATATGGTTTTTCTCAGTGGCAGAAATCGCTGTAAAACACTGTAGCTGTACTGAAGTGGAGTTGACTAGTGATTGGTATTTACCAAAACAGAACCACGAAGTAGTGAGGTAAATATCTAAACCACTAGGTGATGGCTCTAAGGGGGTAGTTGTTTTAGTATTAACCAAACAGGTGGGTTTTGTATTTGCAGAAGTAGCTTCTTCGTTCATTTGACAAATTTCCTCTTTCGTGACAGTGGCTAGACGAGCCGCCATTTTGAAAGTTTTGTCTGGAGGTGGTTGTCCTTGGATATACCATGTCTGATGAACTAATCAGAGCGCACGGAAAGCGCTATCCACCTGTTTGGTTAATACTAATTAAGAAATGGTCCATGCTTGGCGTGCGTCTGTCGTGTTATGGATGCACGCAGACAGTTGGGAGAGCACGAAAGAAGCGTTTGAGCGCTTCTCTGGCTTCTCGAATGCCCTCCGAACTTCCCAAGTGCATCCATAACTCGATAGGATCACAGCTTAGGTATGGAACATTTCATTTAGAACATTGCCACTTTAAACGTAAACTGATAAAGTACAGAATAATCTTAAACCACTCTGAGCGTTATGATTGGTTGAATGCAATCACGCGATTTGATATACGCACGGGCGTGCGTCTTTTGAGATTTAGATGCACACTCGCGCAATACAAAAAGCGCGCGAAAAATTTCCGGGCATGTTCTAAAACAAGATACTGGTCAATGAGTCGTATGTACCTGTAGTCTTGAAAGCAATTTAATCGTTCTTTTTAGGGGGAGTCATTAAGTGCTCTGCAGCTTCTTGTTCATTGTGTGAATAGCAAGTTCGCCACAAGTCCCCAGGGTAAAGACAAGGAGTCGAGCTTGGCAGAAGTGTCGTCTGTTGACTGTCATGATGCTGCGTTGCTGTACCGCAAACTGCTTTCTCAGCCCTTGCCGTACGACTACAGGTGTCCCCCCTTACTTGAGGGTGTGTCCATGGAGTCATTGAAGGAACAACAGGTTTTCCTTTGGCTGAACTACTGGTATGCTTTGTTTTTGTTTAGTTAGTTTCAAACGGCAGAGTTTCTTTGTGAACTGTTATTGGGTTCAAAATCCTGCTATCGTAATTCACCATTTCTTCAAAACTAAGTCAATGTTTCGTTTTGAAACCAAGAAAGTTGGCATCATTCATTGTTAAACCACAAATCAGTGACGGTGATCCGTTTTTATGTCCAAATGAAATTGCGATTCGTTCTTTCGTCCTGGGGGGGGGGGGGGGGGGGGGGGGGGGGGGGGGGGGGGGG
>JAOBRG010382119.1:0-11085 GCA_027574985.1 Umimayanthus nakama | reverse complement strand
AACCTGGCGGAACAGCAGGAACGTATTAACTCGACAAAAGATCGGCGACAAAAAATCGGCTAGTGTGTGATGAGCCATAAAACTAGACAGATTTGTCTCCGACAAAAAATCGGGAGTTTCTCGACAAAAAATCGGCTAGTGTGTGATGGGCTTTAGAAACAACCTCCAGGCTGAAAGTTTGATTACAAATTTCAAGAAACGTATTTTTAAAAAAACCTTGTACACAGATTGAGATGTACACGCTTTTATTGTAAGAACCTGTAACTTTCGGCTAAGGCTGGGCTGTTCTTAATTTTCTGGCGATTTCAGCCTTAAATTGTTATTAAATTGTTCTTATTTCCTATGTTTTTAAACAAAGAATTAGTTGTTCGGAACAATACGTGTAAAATGGCACTAAGAAATACGTGTTTGAAACTGTCAATGCAGCGACGTGCTTGCTTATCGGCTCTTCAAGCGCCTGATATTGATGGCGATAACCAAGCTAGCTAAATTCTAACAAGTTTTGTTTTCATGTTTCATCTCATTCCGTGTACAGGGAATAAATAGATTTCTTAAATTTTCTGATCAAAATTTCAGCATGGTGATTGTTTTTAGCTTGCTCTAATAGTTTTTGGAGCTTATCTCAGCCAAGGTGTTCTTATAAAGCTTGTCATCTTATTAGAGAAAGTGAGTAGCTAAATATCTGACTTGCGGGTCATCGGGCGCTGGGAGAGTTTCAGTTTCCGTTTATTGTTTAGCCGGTGTTTCACATATATATTCCAATGGGGGGGGGGGGGGGTCAAATGGACCCCCCCATAGGTTTTTCCGACCTAAAATTTGAAGCTTTCAAGCAATCAAAATGAAACTTTCGTTACTTGTAGTCTGATAATGAGCGCATTTTTTAACGTTAATTGGATGACGTCATCACTTATAACTTATGCGTAATTAATTATACAAATCGAAGTTCAAAATAAAAAACTGTAATTTTTTTGGAAAATTGGTTCTCATTTCTTTTTTTTAAACTCTATTCTCAATTATATTCCTATTTTAGGCTGTGAATACGTGTTTTCTAATAATTCCAGTAAAATTTGTTTCAGTTTTGCGTAAAATAAATTTTTTAAAAAAATCCAAGATTGCGACCAAGATTGCGGACATGTTGTGAAACGACTGTTGCCATAGCAACAGTTCCCAATTAAAACTTGGTTGTTTTGATGGAAAGTAATTAGCAAACTAAAAGCTACTTCCATGCAAAAGCATGATCCTTTATGTGCAACCGTTTCGAAAATATATGGGGGGTCCAAATGACCCCCCCTCCCCCCCCCCCTTGGGCCAACTTGTAACATTAAATGCCTTGGACTTCCGAGGCGGGTTAAGTAATGTTTTATAGGTATAACGAAACATCTTCTAATATAAAGGAAACAGTGACTTTAATGGATTCTTACTATAAAGAAGAAAACACATAGCGAAGAGGCTCACAAAGAAACTATAGGGCTTGTTTGGATTTACACGCATTTTTTATTAGAACAATTTCATAAGAACTAAAGGCTCAAATTTACCCAAAATTTATGAACAAACTAAGGACAACTGAGGCTCGGCTTCAGATGCAAATTAAACTGAAAACAAAACACATCACGTCATTACATGTGGCGTTTTATTGCAGATCTTTCTGCAGTTGAAACGTTGAGTGAGCGAAGAAGAAAATCAACACTGTGCTGTACAGTGCCAAAAGTACAACTACAAGTAAAATTTACATGACGGGAAAAAAACAATTCAGAAGAATTTCAGAACAATTATCCAAAACTTAAGGACAACTAGCCTCGGCCAAAATTTACTGTTTCTTACAAAAAAGCGTGTATTTGGAGTATTTAAGAACAGCTTAAGAACAATTGAGGCTCAAATTGTGCAAAAACTTAAGAACAATGAGGCTCGGCCAAAACTTATTGGTTCTTATAAAAAACGCGTTTTTGATACGTTTTCACACTGCAAAGATTAAAAACGGAGACGTTTGAAAACGCTTCTGAACCCGTAGGCATTTGAAAACGCATCGAAAACGATACAAAAACGCTAATGTGAATGTAAATACGATGCATTTTCAAAGGCCTTTTTAATAGTGTGATTTTACATCACCGTTTGAAGGTATCAGGAAATAAGAACAATTTTAGAACAATTTGAGGCTGAAATTGCCAAAATTTTATGAACAGCCTAGCTTCAGCCGAAAGTTACTGATTCTCATAAAAAAGCGCGTAATTTAGGAATTAAATAAGAAAAAATTTAGGCTAAACGTAAATCTATACATTTTTTTATAAAAGTATTGAGGCTCAGCAAAGGTTATGTTATTCTTTCAAAGAAAAGTATAACTAGAAACCCCTGTTGGGAATACTGAATCAACAACTTGGGTATTTATTTTTCACGCTGCCTCAATGTCTTTACAAAACTTAACAAATATCTAAAACACACATTTAATACATGTTGTAGTCTGTAGAGTGTAACTGCGTTAGATAAGATGATTTTTAATTTCAGACGGGCTTTAAATGAACCAGTCAGTTATTTCTGCCAATCGTATACTAATTAATAACTTATACAAAACGCAAAGTACTTTCAAAATATTCCGTGACTCTCTTTACTCTGAGATGATGTTCTTTTGTACTTTGTGTAATCTTTGGCCGTCAGCACGCATGCTGTCTTTTCGGAACTCCACGGTTTTTACAACCCCATTTTTAGCAAATTATCTCACATCATCTTCATTGCTATTCTTTTGGTTTCCTTCCGCAAGGCTTCTCTAAACTCCCGCCCACAGAAGAAAGACTGTTTGAGATCATCATATCACGGAACGGGTTTAGTAAACCGTGCACAGCTAATATCTCAGTAACATGCAAAATAAATAATCAGTGAAGGGTTTTAAAGCAAAGATCACGTTCTACTGTTTGATTTGTTCAGTCATCCGGAAGCCGGGAAGGGCAGCAAAATGGGTAGTGATTGAGAGGAGGGGGTGTGGTCACGTTTCACCATTCACGTGTCACACATTTACTCAAGGGAGCTTTTCATAAATGGTCAAAAATAGCCAATTCTTAGCTCAGTCATTTTTAATAGGCAAACTGTTTCAAATACAAACTCATTGTACCGGCCGCCAACTGAGAAAACAGTGTAGATGTTTTAAAACTGTTGTACAAATTTAATGTTTGTACTGTACTTTCCGTCTCAATGACGTTGGAAGGAAATCCGGTTCTGGGAGCAAATACATTTTGTGTAGGACTGACCAAATCTCGTGCAGCAGTGACACAAACATGACCGAAACTTTTTAAATTTTTTAAAATGCTAAGACTTTACAAAAGCGCGCGTCACTCAACGCACGATATAAAACAAGATCATAATCGCTTTTCTCGGCTGAGTGCCCGCGCTTGTTATGGAAATTTCAATAACATAAACTCCCCTAAGCAAATATTCAACGAAATACAAATATTCATTTATTGATATCCGCTAACTGATCTTTGCATTGTTTCGGAAGTTCATTACTGATTCAAATTGAACTGCACTGAGTGAAGTGTTTTTCAATTTCATTTTCAGAGCCCATGTGTAGTGGCGAGCGGGTGTTGTATTGTCGGGCATCGCGACGGGACCTCCATATCCATGATTTAAGGGCGTACTTAGCTCTTGCCAGGAAACGAAAATATATGGACGTGTTCTCTCAACTTCCAAAATAATTCAGCGTGGGTAATTTGGAATTTCGTGGCGGAATTGCAGCAGAAGAAAGAGTTACTGATGCTGCTTTGAGAATTCAGTTGTGCTTCATTGCTCTCCATGTGATTCCGTGATCATTGATATCAGTCAAGTGTGGTTCATGCAGATTATGAGATACACAACAAACATAAATTGTGCTGAAGCATTTGCAAAAAATTGTGACGTTCTTTAAATTTATTTTTGACTCAATTGTTTTGCAAATAATCAAGAAGCTGGACTTTTCCTCGTTCGAGATTTTACTTCAGGTTAGTAATATATCGCACTGACAGGACCTCATTGCGATACCGGCTATTTTTATCTGCATTTTTGTAGTACGATTTATTCAGCAAAACTTTGACTTAGAGTTTGACTCCCTATCTCCGTATCTGGCAGCTTTTGGTTTATCAAAAAAGGTAACTACTTTCAGGTTTCTATGTGTTTGGAACTCGCGGTTGTTGTTGCATGAATCGAGCTGCACGGGAGTTATTCTTTAAACGTGAGCAGAGCGCTAATGTGGTATTTAGTAATGGCATGACAACAATCCCACAGAATTTTAACAATTTACGAAAGCGGTCATTAAAGCATTACGTCAGCTCTCTGAAAGATTTTGTTCCAGGAAGGTCAAGAAGCCACTCAACTAATTTTCGTTTAACTGTTGTTCTTTTTCGCAGGAAAATTGTTCAGATAGTTGGTGGACGCGACAGTGTTGTTGCCAAATCGCGACTGTTCGCCACAGGACATTTAAAAATGAATTATACTGACAATGGAACGCTGTCGAACATAACAACAACAACAATGCCAACTTTATTAAAACTGCGATCGCAACCTTGGACAACTTCTGGGGCAGAGTTTATTGCCGCCATTGTGTGTTTAGGTAAGTATTCAGATTTAAAAGTTTGTCTGGAAGTGTTTTTGCCGGCTTCTAACGCCGGATACGAAGTCAAACTTCTATTTATTGTACCCCCGACTGTGCTCGTCCTTAATTGGATCACATGATCTCTTTCTAACATAAAAGATTGACATAATGTTCAATTATTTTCTCTACAATTCAGTTCAAGCTTCATCCTAGAAATTTTGCAGGACTTCAGTGCTAATTAGAGTTGCGTAAATCCATGAGGGATTAGCTTTTAAAAATTAAGACATTGTACTAGAACTCAGTGGAAGATATGATTTTGTCGTTTAATTATCAGATTTTGCAGTAATGATTATCAGAATAATGGACTATTTAATACTCTGTTGTTTTGCTAACGGCCGGAATAAATAGGAATTTCTGAGGAATTAATGACATGAAGAACAAATTTGTGACATAAAATAAAAGCATCTACAATAGGCTGAACAAGAAAATTTGAAGTCTTACGCTATCGGAAATAGAAGTACTATATATAGAAAATTAAGGAGGCGGTTAACATTTATCTATTTTTTGAAATCAAAGCAATCTATGTTGATCGTGAAAGCAATATTCGTTAGTGAACTCAGCAGCTTAACAACAACAGAAAAAATAGCGAACATATTGTCCATAAAATTTCTGTTTTTTAAAAAATAAAAAATGGAAGAAGCTTGTTACAATTACGAGACAAATAAAACTGACAAAATTTGAGTTTTATTGAGCGAAAACGACGAGTTGTAGTCAGTGGGATGAAACGACGAGGCATTGTTCCGTAACTGAATGATCTTCAAAGAAATTAAAAATTTTCGAGCGTCTCTTGAATCTGAAACACACAAGCTCTGCAACTGTTTTCCAAGTTTTGTATAGCTAAATCACGAAAACCCTGCTAGTTACTGTTGGGTGCACGTTAACACAAAGGAGAACAAAAATATAAAGCTTGCTTTAATAGTTAAGAAACTTTAGTGAGACATGACAACAATTTAATTAAGTTAGTATAACGTTTGAATCGACTAATATTAGATAACGAAATTCATTAAACTCTTTATTGCTATAAATGCTGCAGTTGCACGTTGATCATTGGAGATATAAAGGAACATTTAAGGCCATTGAAGAAGTCAACAATGCTTCCTTAAAACAATTTGTTGATTTGTGTGTCAATTGCAAGTGTTTTAACTTTCAAGCATTTTGGAATTTCTTCCACTTTCTTCTCCTTGTGGTTACTGGAACAAACACGAAACTGTCTGAAACAGTGATCCTGTGGCCAAGAAAACAATTTTAAAACCAAAACTAACTAGCGGCTAGATTCCTACGAAAACGGAGAAGGAAATGGCAGCTTGAAGTTTTCCTGATGGCGATATGTTGCAACACAAACCGCCAATTTTGTTTCGTCGCGATAATCGTCATATATAACGTAATTCAGCTACTTAGGATATTGGTCCTTCTCTAGCAATTATGTTACACGATTTAAAAATATAATGATTACCTCCGGCCATTTAGTGCGGAAACAAGCAAAATACAGCATGTTTTCGGCTAATTTGGGATAAAAATAAAATTAAAGTCTCATGATTGACTCGTGACACTAGCGTACAGCACTTGCATATGTGAGCAGTTTAACATTTTGTCGAAGTTCCTGCACATCGATTCGTCTTATCATGCAGATATCTCGGATTCAGTTCAAAGAATACAGTTTCAGTTTAGCGACATATTTGACACCAAAGTTATGAAGATTCACAGACTGAATCTGCGAGTTGATTTATATCCGCTTGAGATGCGTATCCGCTGGGGCCACGTTTTCACCTGCGTTTGCTGTGTTATTTTACGGCAAAGATGTTCACTTTTTTAAATAATGTTTTTGCAGAAAATGCCAGCACGTTTCCCTGCCAGAATTCTTATGAGAACAATTGCAATAATTTACAATGCCAGTAATTAGGCACCCAGTAAACATTTCAAACATGCCAGTATATCTATCAAAAAATATAGCATTTCCTGCCGTCTAACAAATATTTGAAGGGAAAAAACGTTAGTTTAAATTCCTATTATTTTGATTGTGGTGAAGGACGAGATAAAGCCGTGTTGTCGAAATTGGCATATGAACAAGTAGATGTGTGCTTGTTAGGACTGAAACATAACATGCTATATATTTTTGCACTGTCTGCGTATTTTAACATAACTAAATATTTCGTGTGCTTCCTTTCTATTTGACACAAAGTTGCATTGGTGTTTTTTGGTTCGCAACGTTTATAAACTATCTATTGTTATCTTTTAACCGCATCACAGCCGACGGGAAAAATAATTGCGCGCGCCATTCACTGGCTTCAGTGAACCTTGCCAGAATCATTTCTTTTCGGCCGGCTAGACCGGGCCAAAGATAACAACCTCTGTTTGACATAAATTTGTTCTAAACTGACATGAACTTAAGCGATACCTCTGAACAATACAACCAAGCTTACACGTGCACGTTATCTTTTTCTTGATTCTTTCAGCACTAGTGTCTTTGGTGGGCCTCTTTGGGAACTCAACCGTCATATCGATTATCAGCTTTGCCAGGCACAGAGGTCAACGGTCTCCCGTGCAGCTCTTTCTCCTTCACCTCGCCATATCAGACCTGATGGTCTGTATTCTCTGTATCCCTCTCACGATATGGGTCAATTTTCACATTCCCGAGAAGAGCAACTCGTATGATGGAATCGTGTGCAAGTTCGCCAGGTTTTTGCAGGTAACTAATACTACACTGAATATTTTTTGAACATGTATAACCAGAAAGGTTTGTCTTAAGAAATTAGTGGAGATAGAAGCTCTTATTGATGGGGTTCTGTTAAAAGCAAATGGTCATTATTGTGCCATTTAGTTTAGAGAGTTTTACCTTAAACTTATTCAAAATTTATCAATTTTAGTGAAGACGAATGATATTCTGGGTTAGTATGAACCCAACAAGTTCTAATTGGCCAAAACAAAGTAGAATAGTCATCAATAGTCACTTGTTAGCATTCGTGCATAAAACCGGCTTGTTTCCGCGCTTTTTGGAACTTATTCTAATAAAGACAAATCAGTTTTGAAAGTGATTATCGCTTAATTGTTCTGTACTTAAACAACTATTCTCCTCACAGGGTCGATGGCTATTGAAAAATACTCCATTTTTTGCCGTTATCTCGCGTAACAATTGATGTTCATAATAGTAACATGTATAACAATAAAAATGATAATAATAAAATAATAATAATAGTAACAATAACAAATATGATAGCGTTAAAACTTATATTTAATAATAGTTTTACTATTTATCATTGTTATTATTATTGTAATTGTAATTGTAGTTGTTGTTATTGTAATTGTTATTGCACTGAGTTGTTGTTATTACTATTGTTAATCCACGACCAATGCCTAGCTGTAGAGCAGTGCAAACGGTTAACTGAACTCTCATACCTTTGATCCGGTTTTGCACTAAACTATGAATACGTTTTTTCCCTTCCTGTAGTACCTGGCACCATCAAGCTCCATAGCGCTGCTGACAACGATCAGCATCGATCGCTTCTACTCACTAGTAAAGCCATTCAAATCCAAAACCTTTTTCCTCCGCGCCAAACCGATGATTATAACCGCCTGGATATATGCTGCGCTCATATTCCTCCCGGCTTTCTACTTCAGCAATACTTCAAAACTAGTCACGGAAACTGGAACTTTTTACTACTGTGCCACAGTGCCAAACAACAGCTTCGCTGGCTTTGTGTACTTGATCTTCTTGTTCCTCGCCGCATTCCTTATCCCCGCCTTAACGCTGGGTATACTGTACTTCAGAGTAGCGCGGAAGGTCTGGGTCCGAGAAAGAAAAATCTCTCGCCATGGGGACTCAATATCGAGTAGACACCGTGTCATCATTGAGCGATCCAAAAAACGCGTCACAAAGATGCTGTTGACGGTGGTTTTGGTTTTTATAACCTGTTGGTTGCCCTTCGTTCTGTACACGGGATTTATTGAACGCTGGGTCGCCCCATTCCCAAACCCGTCGGACGGCATCCGTTTTATAACGTACTGCTTTGGACTTTTCAATTCAATTTGTAATCCTGTCATCTACTTCTTCAACAGCGAAGGTTTTAAAAGGGAGTCTTTAAAGAATGTTTGTTTGGAGAGTAATAGCGGTGGGAGAAACGCGTTTGCAAACGAGTCGCCAAATACCTTAAGCACGCGAACGAGATCTCTCAGTAAACTCTCAATCTTAATCCCGCCCATTATGACGCGGGAGCGCCGTCAAACACAGGAAAAGCAAAAGGCGAACGGCATTGCGGAGCCGGTGGAGCACCAGATTTACGATACTAAACTTTAGGTGTGTCTTGCGCTCGACGCCACAATCAACGGCGAATCGAATCGTGCTTCTGGTTAAACGTTCAAGGACATGGTTGCTAAGCTCAAAGTATTGCTTTACTACGAGAGGCGCACTATCTTACAATCTCATACACACGACTTTCGTGGTGGAAGAACACAAAATGGAAAATGGAGCTATTACTAAAACACCTTTTGCGTTGACTAGCATGCTAAGTACAGTTAAGCAAAAGTATGTTACATTCGAAAGTTCAGTTGGAAGGGATCGTTGTAAATTCATGTGGCAAATGAGGCAAGCATTTTCAGGTGACGCCCACCTTGTGGATAGTAAAGGATTCTGTTGTGCTGTTATATCATAATCTTTCCACTGCTCAGTAAAGTACATATACATGATACAAAACCATAATCATTTAAAAATTATCATCAATCATCATCACCAGGTGCATTATAAACGGCTACGTTTGAGTGTATGAACATAGATTCTGTGTACTGGTAACAGACGTGGATGCAAACCCTTGTGAGAGGGGAGGGGAGGGTAAGGTGCCGGCGCAATGTCGCTCTCTGTTTTGCAGCAGCTAAGAAATTGTACTCACAAGGTAGCTTAAAGTAATCAATATACGAATTCCCTTTTAAGACTTTCTATGTTACGGAACTAATTCAGTTTGATAAAACTCCTTTATGCAAAAGCGAAAGCAATATACAATTAATCAGATGGCCAAACTATCGCCATCGACTTCCGAAGCTTCGATCAAGATACAAGATCATAGACGGCTGCTTTATATGAAGTATTTGTTAACTAAAAACACCCAAAAAGTGTAACTTTAAAGTGTATACATTAATAATTCAACTATACTGTTTCAGCGGTACACAAACCGTGCTGATTTCGCTACAACTAACTGATCAATACAGGAGAAGTAATTAACGTAAAACAAATTGTTTTTGAACGAAGTCTTTAAAAACCATTTAAAGGTTGGCTGTATTATTCGAATTGCCCAAGTTGTGGCAAGAAAAAGCAACCAAATTCAAGTCGATTTCAAAACAAAGGTATTCTATTTTCAAAATCTGATTTATTCAACTGAGGAAGTCGCGTGAATTTATTGTAAACAGATTGTATTGCATACTTAGTAGACAACAATATAGCATGCATAAAATAATAGCATGATTTAATTTTTACGATATTAAAAATGGCCGTTAACTGAAACTGCATACATATTCCATAAAATGGACCAAAACTGCATGTATATTGTGAGATAAATTTGTATTTATATTTATCGTACGTGAAAATAATTAAAAGTCATACCTGTAAGGTTGTTTTTATACTTTCGATCTCTGTTTTCGTTAATTATAACAGTGAAACCAAAGCACTTGTAAGAACATAACCTGAAATGAAGGTACACGCTCAATCAAAGCAGTTGTACGTAGTGTTGTTACAGTAGCATCTACTGAGAACCTTGTGACAATTACCGACAGGGGGAGGGTGTGTGAAAGAAACCATAAATCAGCACCCAAAATAATCTCGTTGGTCAAAACTAAACCCACAAAGTAATACTTGTGGCAAAGAAAAAGCCCAAGAAAATGCCGACCAGATTAGCGGTTCAACTCAAATCACCTTTCATAACGACTTGTCCAAGAAACTCTAAACGGAAGTAAATCCTTTTCATCTGATATCCGCCGTCACTTTTACCTTACCCCTACCCCTGTGGGGGTTTGTTTGCAACTTTAAGTCAGCTAACATAGAGGTCATCGTGGTCACGTAATTAACATTGACTTTATTCAAGTAGAGGTCTTCTTATGTAGACGTGGTCAAACAAGAAACCCAATCTCTTCAAGGATTCTTCCGTTGCAAATTTGCTCAATTGTTCAACTTCTCTTCTATACTGCATCTTTATGCGTGAGCATCATCGCCTGGCTTATAACCAGCGGTTCCGGCAGTTTTAAATGTTCCATTTTGCCTATAAATGCAAAATGTCCCCACTTCTGACAACATGAAATATTCAGTCTCAGAACAAGATGGCGTCCATTTCCTATGAAGCCTTGTGCACATGCCCCACCGGGGCATGACCGCTGGCCACTAATACTACACACGTGTGTGCGCATTAATACACGTATCAATGTAAAGCCCGGGAGGGGGGGGGGGGGGGGGAGAGTGCGGGCAGGGGTTGGGATTTGTGTCTGTGATCCGAAAT
>JAOBRG010382118.1:0-25552 GCA_027574985.1 Umimayanthus nakama | reverse complement strand
AGGGGGAGTGGGGGAGAGGGGTGTTGTTTCATTAAGTAAAATACAAAATGTCTCAAGTAATTTGGCCCAGGTTGTAGCTCTGATTTGATTGGGTCTTTGAACTGTGAGCGTGTGAAACCTGCCCTGAGAGCCTTTCCATAAATAAATCTGCTCGGGAAAGGGTTGACTCTAAGGCTTAGTATAAGAGATGCAGGCTCCTGCTGATGGGCTCCTGACACGACTGAGCATTCGCTCGAGGTAGCAAGAGACCAACGCTGGCCAAACTTCCAAGATGGCGTCTCGAAATCCAAATTCTACAGGTGTGTCACTCTTTTCGACCAAAAAATCGCGCTTTTGACCTTTCACAGTGGACGAACAAAAGCAAGATATGGAAAACTGGTGTGTGGTAATTGCACTTTTTTCTTGCTTTTAGCCAATTTGTGAGCTTGACTGACGTTTTCTCAAAATGTCGCACCATTTCACATACATCGGGTTCTTAGTTAACTAATCACAAGCGAGTACCGTTCCGTTCTCGAAAAACCGCCTCAAAAATGGTCTTCAAGGGACTGCTATCCCTCCCCCAATGTTATACAGTTGAACCCCGATAACTCGAACGAACAAAACTATTTCCCTTGGATTTGCACCATATATTTACTGTAATTTTAACCCCAATAACTCAAAACACCGCTTACTAGAAGCGATGTATACTTTTCTCTTCAGACACTTTGCTTTGTAATTGTGCTATCGATAACTCGAAGTCGATTTGTGAATAGATTTTTCAACAAACGTTAAAGTAAGATTTAGCGCTAAAGCTTCTGAACAGCTGTTACTTTATAGTACTTGTGGTTTTCATGCTTTTCCTTTGTCGTTTTTTATGCTATTTATACAATGCTAGAAGTCTTACAATAAAAAAAGTATAAGCACAAAACCATAAAACCAAGTGTTTCTGTCTTATTGTTTAAAACCCCTACAACTCGAAGTAACTTCAATTTCCCTTGGCAAGAACCTAGACATAATTATGCATGTCTTAAGAAAGTGATGAAGGCACTCTCTCAAACCGAAGATTTAGATCCTTAACGTTACCTAAAAATGAACATATCCCGACACATAATTCAAATACCTTTGCATTTTCAAAGTCCTCCAAAACTTGCGTTGCTTTTGCTTCCAAAATCTCGAAATCTTTCTAGAAAAGCAAGCAGACAAAGTTGAGTTGCGTGATTCCTTCATTTTCCATTTCATATGAAATCTGCCGACATGGTAGATATGCAATAAATGTTCGATTTGGTAAACTATACCAAGTACTTTTGAGAAAACGACGATGTTAATAAAAACAGTGCGTTTTCTTTGTGAGCGCCCCAGTTATGCCCACCTCATCTGCAACAAGAAAAAATTTTAGAACCTTTTAAGCCCCTCTCTGTATATCCTGCTCATCAGAAAACATATTGATTGTTCCAGTAACAATACAATTTTGTTACATTTTGAAGTAAATTATGACCAAAATTACCAGTTTAATGAAACTAGGGTTTGTTCAAATCCTCATTGAAAGCTTTATGATAGTAACTTGCAAGTATGCAGAAGATTTGTATTTTCACAGTTTCCGTATGTGTGTTTCAGTAGACCAACTGTTAGAATAACAATTTTATTTAATCTGTTGTTTACCAGTTTATTGGAAAAACAGGCAAACATAATTCAAGTATAAAAGTTTACAATTCTTGTTTAAAAATAAAGCAGGACAAGGGCTTGTGCGCCCTTATTGCAAGTTTCTTTAATTTCTTCCATATGAGGGTAGGTTGACTGTAATTATTTTTTATTTTCTGTTCATATATTTTCGTTCTGCTATGCTCTTTGCCAGACTAGGAGACATTACCTCGAGCTTAGTAATAGCTTCGCTGTTTTCTTCAATTTCCTTTTCAGTGGATGCAACTGTGTCCTCTGCTTTCTTGATATTCCTTAAACAAATTAGCAAGGAAGAATATCCAGTAGTTCGCAGTATTCTTCAAGTTTTGATAGATTTATCTAAGGTTGTACTTATTTCAAAGAAGACCAATATATACACTAATACTTACGAGATTCTTTCTTATAATAACGTTTAGCCAAAAGCCCAAAAAGAAGGAACACGAAGAGAACACACTTGCAATCTACAAAACTCTCGTCTTATGGTATGTCAATTATTTATATTTTCGTTTTATTTTTTGTCTTTCCAAATAAAATCCATAATTTTCAGGTAGGAACATGTTGTTATGCTCTTTTGTTTACTTTGCTACTTACTGCATTATTTCGTTTTTACTTTCGTTCTTTGAATACCAGTGTAAACTTAATAATAATGCTAAAAAATCTCTGCTATTTTCAGATGTCTTTGCATGTCACCATTTTCCTTGTTCACATATTACTACCGGCTGAGTGCTTCAAACATGTAAAATTACACGGTGTAAAAAACCTTTCCACACAACTCTATTTAGCACCTAAACTCCATATCTTATTTACAAAATCCATGACCATTGATTTCGGAAATGCCACAAAAAATATTAACCACATTTTTCTTTAATTCACCCAAACGGAATTGTAACACTGTTATCATTTTTTAATGCGTGAATATGCAACAAAAGAACAATATTTTTTTCAAAGCCGAAGGGATTACATTTTCAATAAAATTTCATGACCGTTTTTTAGAATTTCCAGGATTTTCAGGTTCGAATATTTATAATTGTTGAAAATCATGGTTTTCCTGATTTTCCATGACCTGTATGAATCCCGAGTTGTTTTTTTTGATATCGTTGTTACCTGTGTGAGCTTTTTATAGCAACATTGGCTTTAGTAATGTGCCCATTGACTTCGTCGATCATCTTGTTAACCACATCAACCTTGTTCTGTTGCATCTTGAGCTTGGCGCCGCTGATGTCCATGATCTTCTTGTGCAACCTGCAAACAACATGAAAGGACCTAAGTCCCGCTATAACAAACCTTATTACAAACTGCAACAACTCTGCAAAGAACATGCTGGTAATAGTTTCTTTGCAAGAACGACTCTTTCTCTTGATAAATTTAACCAGTTAGTATCCATATAGGTCGGGTTAGCAAGCACCGATGTCTGAATGTAAAACTTCTGGATGTATTCAAGAACTAATGATTTCATTTTCGAGGACTGTTTTAGCAAATATACCGATCACTTGTGTTTTTATTGACCACTGCAGTCATATTTTGATTCATGAAAACAACTGTAGATATGTGATTAATGTTAACATCAAAACCATTCCTGAATCCCCTCATTTTCTCTTGCTGGTGTTCATTTTTTGCTCAAAGGTGTTGGAAAAAACAATAGTTAGGCACTGTTTGAGGTTTTGACTTCGTCTAAATAACCACAATCTACAGGCACTTGTAAGGCTTAATTACTACTACAATTATTACTATTAGTATCATTTTTTATCATAATTTAGGTAACACTACCTTTGCACTTCAGTCTCAATTTTTGCCGCTGCATCTGCCGCTTTCTGATATTCTGCAAGATGAGAAAATGCAAAATAAAAATGGTTACGAAAAAGAAAAATACTTAAATTTTAATAAATAAACAATCGCCACCAATGGAATGGCCCTTAACAGGTACTTTAGTTGATATTTCAAAATGAATAATCAATCTTTTTAATACCCAGTCAGTTATTCCAAACGTCTCTAATGTATAGAGAGAACACTCTTTGAAAAAGACTGTTGCTGGTTGTGACTAGCAATTCGACAACCTGTGCGGATACCATCCTTGAAGATGACTCTGAAAATGACTGAACATAGACCGTATTCATAAAGCCTGGGGCGAGCATGGAGTCGAGGTTTGGTAGGCCAGGGCAAAAGAATATGTCAAATACTCTTTTGTCCTGGCCTACCAAGCCTCGACTCCATGCTCGCTCCAGGCTTTATGAATACGGTCTTTGTTGCCAAACCTCAGCCACAGCCAACAACAGTCCTTCTCAGGACTACAACTACTATGACGACCATCCCCCCTACGCCAAACCGGACGATCAACCAACCACAAACATTGATTCACCCGGGCTCAGACTTTTCATTGTTTTAAACATCTTCAAAAAGTCACCCTAACTTATCTTTGATGCACTATTTTATCTCACGTGGTTTATCGTTGTTTTAAACAATTTTATGGCCATCGAGCTCTAATCAATGGCTAAAATTCTACGTATATTAATATAATCTGGATTTCAACTTACGTTTTTCATTTTGTGTAACTGTTTTACGCAGTTGTGCCAAGCGCGCTTCGTCTGGTGCTGCTTCTTTGACTTTTTCGTCCAGGTGTTTGATTTGCTCCTTCAAATCTTTTTGCTGCTGCGCCACAGCCTTCAATGCAAAACAATTATTCGTTAAGTACGGTTCAACTTATTTAACAATTTAACTTCTGATCAATCTTCTAACAAAAGTTTTTTTTAAAAAAACCAGGAAGGTAATGAGGCCCTTATACATGCTGACACAATCTCAAACTTTGACCATGAGAAAATGATACACATTTTTGAACAAAATTTTACGACCTTTTGTGATGACGTTACAGGCCTAAAACCCAAACAAAGAGCACAGGGAGCCCGCCTGTTGTTTTTTAAGGCTTTTGAATAAAATATAACTGCAGATCAACTTGCCTGTCGAGTGTTGATTTAGGCGAGTCGTATCTCGCATGTACATCGTACTGCCTCGTCATGCCGATATGGCAAGGAATGATAAACAACCGCTGAAGGCAGCTCTGACCAACTCCTGGCGTCATCCATTGCTGTAAAGTAGCTAAAATTTGGGCAAGTTCTGACTTTTTTTAACCTTCGACCATACTTTCGACCGTTGGCGTTTCAGTGTGCCAGGCACCGAGCGCTATGGCAGAAAAGCTGGAAACGAGTCATCTCGCAACGAGCGGGCTGGTGTTTCAATTGAGCCTCAGTGATTGGTTTTTACATAATTCAATTACATTTTTGAATTTAATTGGAAGTTTAATTGAACATAGAAGAGAGACTTTTCTCTCTTGTAATTTCTTTTGGCATAAATCGCCAAAATCAACACTCGACAGGCAAGTTGATCTGCAGTTATGTTTTATTCAAAAACCCTAAAAAACAACAGGCGGGCTCCCTGTGGAATAACTTTTATACGGTTGTGACTTTAGAGCCCAAAGTTTAACGACTTTCCAAAAATTCTGTGGGGAATATTTTAATGTGCATTTCAAAGCTCCCCAAAGTAGTTAGTTACCATAGTAACCACAAAACCATAAATATTTCCATTTACTGATCATTTGAAACGTTCGAGTGTCAATTTTGAAAATTAAAACACCTAAAGAAAATTGCAGACCAATCCCTTATATTAATAAAAAACACATTGTGAGAAAATTCGAGAAGCGGTGCAATTCATAGTTGTTTTAAGAATTTTTCTGAATGTCGGTGTACAAACGTCATTGACAGGAGAAGGTTTATATCACCTGCTTTCCCATGTTGTTTTTGTCTAGTTGGTGTTCCATGGAGGACAATTGACTCTTCAGAGTATCAACAAGCTCTTCAAGGCGATTCTTGGACTCACGGAATTCCTGCACATGGAGAAATGAGCAATACAACGCATGCTTGTGCTTGTACGGTTTCAATACACACGTGTGTCAACATCTAAAAGCAACTCATCCGTGCAGGAATTATCACTGAAATTTTAGTCACAGTTAAGTGACAGTTATCCATCCAATTAGTGTTCAAACTTAATGATATAATCAGCTGCAGTGGCAACCAATAGACTCACAATTGAGTAACATACCACCTTTTAGCAGCGTGCAGCATACTCTTTTTTATAGAGTTACTACGCTATGAAACTCATAAGACAGAACTTAAATTGTTCAAACTCGTCAGAGTTTTTTGTTTTGAAGCACAAGTTCTTGCGTAAACTTTTTAAAGACACTACAAATAGCATACAAAAATTTTTAGTTAATTTTATTACATCTTGAGTCCCAGCAGTCATATTATTTGCCATTTCAATGCAATGTAAATAAAATGTTGTTGTTGTTATTTTTAGTAATTGATATATGATAACGTTTTTAACTTGTGTAAATTTTTCAAATGTTTATTCTTTTAAATCTTCCATCAACCATTAGAAACCTCGTATTAGATTAGACAGCCTTGGACAGTTTAGATAGTGCAAGTAGTTTATATCTGTAAATTTAATCTGAAAACTCCGCATGGGAGAGTTAATTAAAATATCATATCATATCATGCCTATGAAAAGTTCTTTTGGGGAAGGAGGCCATTTTGATAATGCAAATTCTTGCTAGACCCATTCCTTTGTGGGGGCTTAAAGTCATTACTCGGTCATGGTTTGTTTCATTAATTCAACATAAACATTGCATTTAGCGCCCACAAAGAAATGGATCTAGCAAAAAATTTGCATTACCAAAATTGTCTATTGTATAAGAGTTATTATGCAAAACGATGCCGTTTCCTTGAACTAAAATAGGACAAACACTCAATCTCATAGACAACTAAATATGTTCATTTCATCTTTTTTAGTTTTTCAAAAGCTGCTAGCTTTTACTTTTTTGTATTTTGACGAAACTCGATTGACTAAAAAGTGCCAAATGTTCAAGTATTATGTTTTACAGGGTTACACAGATTTTCGAAGGGCATCAACAGATAATTATATTTTACAGGATTACATAGCCTTTTATAGGGCTCCAACTTCACTCGGCACTATTCCAAACACTATGAATAGTGAGTTCTGAATCTACAAGGTATTTTGGTTGACCCGAATTGGGTAACACCACAAGAATAATACACACCTCTGCTGTCTTTGAGTCTTTTTCCAGTTTCTTCTCCATCTGCGAGAGCTGTTGGGGGTTCACGTCACTCACAAAAGACGAACCCATTCGCCCTTTCATCACTCGAGATCCACCGCCAGACATGGTACCTACAATGAACGATGACTTCGTGTTATAGTATAAGATGAAATTAGTTCCTGGTGATCTTGAAAAACTGTGCTTCAAGAAAAGCTTACTGAGGGGGAGTGTGCTTAAAATTTCTTCTTCCTCTTCGTGTAAGGAGAGTCGATCAAGTCTTCACTGGAGTCGTTAAACCATAGTGATTACATTCTTTATATTCCCCAAAGGTCAGCTTATTTCGTTTATTCTTGAGTTTGAAAACTCAAAGACTTTCCTTAGATGTCTCTTTTTACCTTTCTGGGAGTGTTGAAAGCAGGTAGATAACCAGGCATTGTTGTGACGGATGTTAATGAGCATCGAAAATACAATCTCCTTGAAGGGGGGTCACACGCATGCCTCCACAGGAAAATTGAAATGGTTTCCTAGAACTTCATTCCCTAGGATCGGGTGCAAACTCCAGGAAATTGCACGGGAATCGGGACAATGGTTCATATTTACTGAAATTTGCCAAACACAAAACTATCCTCTTCCCTACGAACAAATAACACACTAAGACTATATAGAGTACAAAGGTCAGCCGTCGATAAAATTGGCAGCACTACCAATCGTTAAACAAACCAAGCTACTGTTTCATTTTTTATGCACTCGGTAGCCAATGTAAAAACCAACGATTTTCCAAATTGTTACAAAAATCCTGTTTTTCAAGGATTTTCAGACTTTCAATTAGTAAATCTCTAAATCCAAGGAAAATAACGATTTCCTAGTAGCACACGAACCCTGACTGTTTGAAAATGGCAATAAATGAACAACTTTTAATAAAAAAAAGTTCTACCCTTGCTGTCGGCCGTAGAACGTGAAGTACGTTTTGGTTTTCAAAGCTAAAATGTTGCATTGAAAAGGCCTACATTTCTAACCCAGATGCAATGGAATAAATCAGAAAAAATGCTGGGGACTTTCCAACTCAAATTCCTATTTATTCAAAGGAACACAATCAGTTACATCATTCTTTTTTATTCCCTAAACATTGGTCCTTTAAACATCCTTGTCTGCATTATATTCTCTGCACATTTTAGATACTTCGATAATCTACTGGTAGAAAATCTTCGTCCACGATAGAAGTAGTAGTGATTGGTTGTAAGCAAGAAACGTAAATTAATCTCATCTAACAACTGCAAAGGAATCTCATCTAATATGAAAAATGAAAGTAAAGTGTTTTAAAATTATTTGTTCATATAATGCTTTAGTCGACGCTAAAGCTTTAAAAACTTAAATTCGCAACTGCATGGCAGAAAGCATTTGAGTAGACTTTATAGTCTTGTGACCCACCTGACTGATCAATTAGCTGTCCTTGTAGTGTTACAACTCTCCACCTTTTGCTTCCCTAAAAACAATTTAAAATCTATATTAGCTGATTATTCTTGATTCTATCACAATTAGATTAATGTTAGGACATAAAATGTTGATTAGACCGCAAGTCATAATTTCATTTGCCTCAGAATGGAGACAATTTTTGACACACTTGCAAACTGAAAGTACAATATTCATTGTAAATTTACTTATATATTTCAATTGTTGCTTATAAATTGTTGAAGCGATTACCTTCGAGCTTCAGGTTTGGAATCGTTAAAATACAACCTGTGTCAGTCCATAAAAATAACCTAATTAAAGAATAAAATCTAATTCTGAGTTAACGCTGACCTGCTTTTGGGTGGGGGGAATTCAGTTGTAAAGAACAAAGTTGTTAAAAAAAGTTCAATCCTCGTCTAATCTAAGTTTTCATGTCACATTTGTGTGCTTGCTGCCCTTGTAAAATCAGAATTGGAACGTTGCTAAATCACCAGCGATGTATCGGGCCAAGTGTGCTCCTTCCTGTTATCAGGGGAATACCAGCAGAAACAAAGAGGATCCTAGTTTAATTAAGGTCCTATTCTAAATTCATATTTAGAGACTTGTGCGAGGTAACAGAAAGTCTCCCATACAAATTAAAATCTGTGTATTGATCAATTTTTGCGGAATGCCGATCCTCAACCCAACACTTAACTTAAGGTGTTTTATATAATCATCACTCTCGAAAAGGGTGCCGGACCTTTGATTTGAGCGTTTGAAGTACGAAATATTTCGGTTAGGGTTATTTACTCTCATATAATTTTTGTTAGCTGTACTTTCCAATCAAACAAATTTTACTATCTCTACGTGTATAAATGAAAAGACAAGGCAAAACCTGGATAGTGCTCCTTCAAATATCTAGCGTAGAACAAAGGCACATTTTCTGTAATCACTAACTTTACCTGGTAGGCAATTTTTGTAGCTTGTTCAAGATCTTTTGCAACAAGAGTGTTCCTAAGACCATAGAAAAAAGCTGTACGAAACTTGTCGTCTTTGAACCTCACTAGGTCAAACAAACGCGGCACATTCTGAGGCCTGGAAGAGGAACAACAGCTAGTTGTTAGATAAGGCTTCAAGAAAATGCCCGTGATCCTTTCACGACCACCAAGCAGAGCAACTTAATTCATGGTGTGCACTGACACACGGATCAAGAGTTTCTGACTTCCGGTCCAAATTCAAAAGAAAAGTGAGCATTCATCAAGTCAGGCTATTGAGTTTGGTGATGTTTAGTAATGGTCTGACTTAATAGGTTTTCCCTTGAGTGTGGACCAAAAGTCTGAAACTCTTGATCCGTGTATTGGTGATTATAAAATTCCAGGAGTTACCAGGGTAGTTAGCTCATTTTTCAGGATATTGCCATTGAACTCTTTTCATGGTGAAAACAAGTACACTCGACAATATTAGAACAAAGACAGCTAGTCTTCCAGTTTGTAAAACACAGTTTAGTCAGCAGCTAGGCTGCGACAAACATAGCAAAGTTTCTCAACCTTTTCAAAAGAAACAGGACAAAAAAGCCTCTAAATTCGTCTTTGTGATTGAGTCTATATTAAAAACAATTGTAAACCAGAAGCCTCAGCGATCTGTAAGTTGTTCTTCTATAGTACAGAATAATTCTCCACAAAATTACAGAAGAATATAGAAGTATCGGAGTTTTTTAGGGCCCTGGAAGAAAACTACAAAATTCGAGGAGTTTTCCAGGAATTCCAGTAGTACATACACGTAGTACATCATACATGCACATGCACACACACACACCACACAAGCACACACACACACACACACACACAAACTACCACCACCACAAGCACAATCACACACACAGTGACACACATGCACACACATAAGTGTCACAATCGTACAGATGCACACCAAGGAGTAAATTAGACAGAGTGCAGCTTTATTTCAATTGGAAACTCAACACAACTTGGTGCCTGCATATCTACACACATCTAGAACTCACGTTTGAATCTTTGAAGTTGCATCTTTTCGAAGGTTTTCAACCTAACAATTGAGAGAAGAAACACGATATAAGTCAAAGCCCCTTTGCTTTACTTATTGCCAGGGACATGCAGTAAAGTTTTACCATTTTGGAGAATGTCTATACTGTAACACCCAACAGTAAAGTCTTCCAGATGACAACTGTAATATGAATGGCCTTGTTTTAAAACCCTTAAACTGGCAGGGGGAGTTCATTGAAACCCCCTCGGTTTTTTGTCCTTACATTTTTGCCCCTTGACCAATTGCCAAACGCTTTTGCATAGCTGTTCCTAGGTAATGAACACATCTTTTGACACTAATTTAGTGACGTCAGCACTGATGACGTAATCATACTAATTGACCAAAATCAGAGTTTGCTGTCAAACTTTCGATTTTTGGAATAAAAACTCGTACTTATTCATATTTTTCTACTTATTTCGTAGTTTTGGCATTATAATGTTGTTTTCTAGCTATTTCCATAAAATTTCCTAATTTTAAGCAAAATCTCAAAAATCGAAAATCCAAGATGGCGGCTGACGGCGGCCATCTTGGATTTTTGTATTTGTTACCATGGCAACAGCGGCTAATTAAGTGATGATTGTTACTACGCAAATTAATTAGTGGGTCATAAACTAATTGCATGCAAAAGGGCTTGTGCATATTATTAACCGTTTCAAAAATCGTGTGTATGTGTGGCAAAATAGCCTGTCTGTTTAAGGAGTTAAAGTATTGCTACAGTTATACTGAACCAAAAACTGACAACCAACAAGACGGATCTCGAATATAACGCTACCTTAGGTATTAATAGGTCACTTGCAAGGGTTTACATATGACAAGAAAACTTAACTATAAGCTAAATACCAATACTCAAACACTGTTCAGACACCTGCCTTAGTCTTTCGACTAGCAAATTGTACAGAAAGTCTATTTAAAGCTAGCATCAAAAATGTTCTTTTTGTGGATTGTCTTGGTTTATGTTCCGGTTAGGACATTAGTAAGAAATTGATCAACAACAGTGATCAGAGGTCTTTTTGGTGCTTTGAAGCGTTTTCTTTTCGAAAAAAATAAGTTCGAGCTTCTGAAAAAATATAAAACGCAATTAATGCAGCCACGAAAACATTGGAAGCACTTGACAAAGAGTAGACTACACAACGCACGGTAGACCGTGGTTAAGCATTTCACTTTTTGTCATGCTCATCAAATCTTCCCAGGGTTTCCTGGTACGATGGAAATACACAACATGCTCCCATTTTTTAGATACAACATAGAAGCTCTGCATCTGTCATTTCAGTTGTTCTATTCAAACTGAACTGAAAATTGTGTATTCATCCTAAATTATCTCACCTTATCCAGTCCAATAAACGTTGCCACTCCAATATTGTTCTGTTTTAGAAACTGCACACATTTCTGTGCCGTGTCGATTGAGTCACAAACAATGTTGTCCAGAGCCCCACAAGCAGTGCTTATGGCAACATCGTACTGGTCATCTATTGAACCAAGGTCACCCTGGAAATGTCATAAGAGAAACACAGCTTAAGCCTTCCCCAGGTTAGAGACAAAAGCTGAAACGAAACGCGTATAACATCTTTAGCAAAATTCACGGTCATTTTTTTCAATGCCTTTTCGATTTTTGTTAAAACATAAATGTTTAACTTCGAAGAATTACACTGGACAATGCTAATAGAAAAAAAAATTGAAGAAGCAAAAACCATTGAAATAAATTGAATCCATATACCACTGCTGCCTCAGAATCATCGCGAGACAGAAACAAATGCATCTACACGTGTTGCACAAAACTGAGTGTTTTAGAATAACTAATCTTAAACCGTCCGGGTGAAGTGTGCTGATCTAACATTTTCCTAAACTAACCAATCTGCCAAAGATTCCTGGGATGTTTCCACTTGCTTTCTGCTGCATCAGTGTTTCCAGTACCTTTCCTCTGTAAAACAAATTCGAAAAACAGACAAAAAGTTTCACAACATTAAACACATTTAGATTTCATGTTGTCCAACGGTTTATCATCCAAGTTTATTGACATTATCAAGGCTGCAAACACATTTTGGTTCTCCAGACTTTTGTCTGGCCAAGGGCACACTTAACCGGGCAAATTGTTTCCATATACCGCATAAAATGTGAACAATGTTTTGGATTAAATTTTGACACAAATTTGTACAAACAGCTTACATACATCATATTTTAGCAAAGTACAAAACGCACCACTTTTTGTTTTCTCGAGCTTTCATAGAAGCTTTTTTCCAAAAGCAAAGATTTTTTAGGATTTTCAAGGACCGCGTCCGTAGTGCCATTAAGGAAGTTGCTTGACTGTAGACTTAGTAATAACTGTTCTGAGATCTTACAGTTTGTTCCATATTTCTTGGACCTTTGAATTGAACAGAAAATTTGCCATAGGATACATTTCCTTATAATTATGTAACTAGTTTTTCTTCTTCTAGCTGATATTTTTGTTACTGCACCTTTTGCAGCACATGTTTTATAAAACACTTTAACTTATTTGATTACACACGCACCAGCACACCGTGGCGAGATGGGCAACCTTTCTCATGTAATTATGTAGATGTAGGTGTAGCACTTAACAAACTTTCATTAAGCATTAGCACATGAAATGAGCACCTGGATTGCGCAGCTGGGTCCTCTAAGCCCTTTATATGAACTCGACTATTTTGATACGCTGTCTTAGAGTAGTAACCATGAGTCCCTGCATTCTGTACTATTCAAGACTCGACATGTAAAATTTACACTATGCTTCAAACTGAACAGACCAGCCAATGTCATGCACACGACGTTTTACGCCAAGAGTTTAAAATCCATACCCTGAAGAGCGGCACGTTATACGATATCCCCCTAGGAATGGATGAACCCAGAGTTTTTATGAGCCTGGAAATATGGCCTTTCGCTTGGGAAGTCAAGTACAGAATCAACTGTTTCTATTTTTAAAAGGCTGCTTTCGTAAAAACTTAAGTTACTGTTTGGGAAGTACAGCTCTTAAGAGTATAACTCTTAATAAATACTTGCGAAAAGGATCGACTTATTTTTAAGGAAAGAAGGTACAACGACTGAGAAAAGCCAGAATAATTTTATTTACCTGTGTACCACCTTTAGAAAACCACTGACGACATCTAGCTTTTGTTTTTCAAAGTTTATTGCAAGTTACAGCACTATTTTCTACGTACCTGCTGCGCGATGCTTGCAGAGAACTCCTGGCTTCCTCAACTTTACGCAGGTTTGCTCGAAGCTGAAGAAAACACGATATGTTGTTGGAAACAAAATAAAAATAACAAACCTCTGTTCCCAGATACTTTCCATCACTGGAAAGGGGGTCACTAAATGCATCCAGTTCAGAATTTCCAGGATCTGTACAACCCAGGAATTTGGATTTCCAGGGTTAGTACTTTTTCAGAAACTCAGGTTTTCCACGGCTGTTTTACCGTTTTTTCAGGTCTTTTCTAGGGTTCTTGAAGCCCAGTATGAAAATAAGTTCACAACGAATTATTTAAAAGAACATTTTTAAATGTTAAAACAGTTTTAAAATGCAATTACTTTAAAGCAACAACATGCTTCAAGTGTGTCATTTCAATACTAAGCAGTAGTTTCTACTCGATTGTTACCTGTAATGATATTAACAAAATGTACCATTTCGCGAATGTATTTTTGAATAGAGCTCTGAGATTTTCTAGGGCTTAATAAAAAAATTTCCAGGGCTTCAAAATATTCCAGGGTTTTCCAGGATTTCCAGGGCCTGTATAAACCCTGATTTCCCTACATTGAAAAACTCTAACAGATTAATCTTATTTCTTCTTTTTACTGGCCCCGTGGTAGCTATTTATGCTTTTCTACTTCTTGAGTGATTTCATGGAATCATTGGAGTTAAAACTATAAATAGTATTACAAGTTGTATTGGGCTTATTTAACATTAATCTCAATTTTTAGTTGTTGCATGTTTTCTGTCTTCATAACTATTAACAATTATATAAATGTCAACTTATTTTTGAATATGCTTAAACCAGATAATGAACTATTATAGCCTTTTCTTTGTACCGTGTTTTTTAAAATTCGCCGATCAATCTTACCAAACGCTACGATGCTCCAGAACACTTTGAAATTTCAGATCTCATTCATGTCCATCTCACGGTTACAACACTAGGAATGGTTAATTGAAGATGATTCCAATACTAAAAAGCCGTACGATTCCAATAGTAACAATCCCTCAGAAGCAACGTCAGTTTCAATGCCAAAGGAATCTCGAAAGTAACAACCCTCCGAAAGTACCGACGCCCTCTTAAAAATAGACGAAAAACACCACCGCGATACTTTATCATTGTCAGTGAGTATGAAGCTGGCATCAAGAAAGGCCTCTGAGCTCTAAGGAAAACTTGAGAAGACATATGACAGGATTAAAGAGACAGAACGGAAGTGTGTATCAAGTGAGAGGAAAAGAAAGTTTGCAAATTTTTTAACAAAAACGAATGCAAGAAAGGTATCATGTTTCCTCGAATGTTTCGGTGAGTTACGCTCATTTCGTTACGATTACAAACCAATATTGCTACATGAAAGTAACAATCCCCGAAATGGTAACGACATCCCGAAGGGAACGTGGTCCGAGCACTGCTTAAACGGCGGTGGTCACCTATGGAATTCCACGGTACCAGAAAGAGATATCCCATGACTCACCAAGAGTTTCAGAGAGGCATACGAACCCTAATGCATGGGAGAACAGATCACATAATTTTCACATCAAAGGATCTCCTTTTTCTTTACTCACTTCTTCGGATGCCTTCTTTTCACCCTCTATAGCTTTCTTCAAGTCAGCTTCTCCTTCTTGCAGCTTCTTCTTAACATCTGGCAGTTCCTTCTCCAGAGTTTTTATCTCACTGTAAAGGAAAATAGAAGAAAAAATTTAGGAACCACCACACATAGAATTCCAAACAACTGGATACAAACACTGCGTTTTTGTTTACGAGTTAGTTAGTCTCAAACCACTTGTTCTCAAACAGTAAACTGTGCCTTCAGCATCTTGGTTCATTAAAAACCTGCTGTAGACCATGGCCTTTTTTAGATTAGACATCAACTGGATTCAGAGGGTTAACTAATGGTTTATATTTACCGCATGTAGTTTCGTGCAATGTCCCGAATTAGTCGTGTAACTACTTGTAAAATATTTAGGTGCTGTTTACATGAGATCGGAATGAGTTCATTCCCGTACGTTCGACACGCATACTTCATTCAAGGTTTACTTAGAAGTTCTCTTTGTAGAATGAAAGCGCGCTAGAAACATTGGTGGATCGAAAAAAATAGGCCAGTTATTCAACCCAACCAATCCACGTGCCTAACTCCATACCAGAATGAACTCGTATCTCCTTTTATATTACATTATACTTGTAGCACGTTCGGCTAGAGTTTGTTCCGACACGAAAACTTCGATCTGGTGCGACTACCGGTATTGACTCGCACCAGAATGAAATTTTAGTTGGTATCATATAAAACCCCGTTAGAAACAGAAACATGGTTAGCCATAACATGTTATCACTACATTGCTATAACATTTATCGTAATCATGCATGATAATAACAAAATAACATGAAATAGAATTACCTTTCCCTATCTTTGGCCTTTTTCACAGCCTTTTCCAAGTTCGTTATGGCTGAGTTTCTCTGAGAAAGTACTCCATCTTGTTGACTCTTATAAATCTCCAGCTCACTTTTCGCTACATCAAGCTGTGGAGTAAGTGGAAATTTTCCGTAGGTATAAAGTAAAGTAAAGACACTTTATTTACTGAGGATAACACATTTACATCGAACAGGACGTACTCTCCCATGCGGCCCTAATCACTAACCACAACACCGGCATTAGCTTTCTCCTATCGACAAGTGTGTGGAATTTTTTTAAGTCCCCCAATAGAACGTTAAAGACAAATATGTTATAGCAAATCGTATACTTAATAAGCAGTCTTACCGTTGACTTTGTTTCATTTACAGCTTTCTTCAGTTCCATCAGCTCAGCTTCTTTAGCCTGCAAATGTGGAAGTGACAAGTTAGCAGTTATGTAGAACTACTGATACTTGAATCAACCAAACACATAGTGCGGACAGATAATCTCAAAGTACAAACGTGTATTGTAACCAAGGGCTACAAATGTGGCATTTTCATAACTTGGAGTTTTGGATGGGTTTTTGATTGAGGGGGCTTGTAACCAGAAGGTTAACAACTTTTTTTCAAATAAGTATAATGCTTACTGAAACAAACAATGACCAGAACAAAGCTCACCTCTTTTTCATTCTGGATTCCCTGAGTCTCATGCTTCAACCCTATAAATTATGAAGTCTTCAGGTTTCAAGCCATAATGACATTAATAGAAGTGTATCGGGTTAATTAATCTCCAGTGTAGGGATAGTTGGGGATTGTCCAAGGGAACTTTTAAATACAGTGGAAACCCGTTAAAACGGCCACCGACGGGCCAGAGAAATTTGGCTTTATTAACGGGGTGGCTGTAACAACGGGTTCCTAGGGTCAAATTTCATGGTTTAGGGAGACATAAAAAATGTATCACAATGGCAGTTCCTGAAAAATTGTTCACTTTCAAGGTGTTTTTCACAGGCAGATTGGGAGATGTAACTTTCTTAAGTTTTTTTAAGTAAGTGACACAGGTAAGCGAAACTGACTGCACAGAAATTATCAGTTTTTGCATGATTGGCCGTATAAACGGGGTTACATTTTAAAAGCTAACACAGTTTGGACTTTTGGATATTCAAAATGTGACCATTTGCCACATTAACAAAATTGCCGTATGATCAGTTTCTGATTTGAATTTTATTTCAGCGACATCGGCATACCAGTTTAAATTTACAAGTATATGTTCCGATAATTTTAGCTTTCCTTTGAGAATGCATTAATTGATAACTGAAACTAGTGTGATTAATCTTCGGCTGAATGAGCGACGGAAGCTAAAAGAAAGGGATGATAAATGGTTTCTTGAATTCCCAGGCATGTTTCACGTCAAAACGTGTTAGCCGGAGTTGTTAGCGGGTGATGGAATGTGTGGTGACGCTCTGGTACACAAGATGCAACCAAAGAGTTGGCAAGTCATTGTGGTCTTTTTATAGCGGATCATTTCCTTTCAGAAAGGTTAACAACTTTCAGAAACTTTAACTTTTGATATGGTTTGTTTCAGTTGTGGCGTGAAATGTTAATACCATAGGCTGGCCTTTAAAGAGTTTCACTTTCACGAGCAGGGGTATCTAGCCAAGGGGAGTGCTTTATTGGTTTGTTTAAATATTGATATAGGTTGATTAAAGACTCTAAAGTAAGAAGTGGAGCTTATTGTCATGCGTTGTTATTAAAATGGTTGTGCTCTGTTTTCGCTCGATAGCACCGTAGTTATGTATCTGTCCCTTTGGGTGCGGGGAATTCAAGAAATGTTATCTTACCTGCCATTACACCTGCTAACTTTTCCTCTTCAACAGCTTTTTGTTCCTGTAATAACAATATCAGCCTGTATTAGGTAAACACATTATTATAACCAAATAATTTAACAAATGCTAACGTCCAAAGTTTTCATATAAATTTTACAATTACATAAAGTAAAAATAGCCTCTCTCAAGTCAAACAGAGGTTGCTACTGACTACTGGTGGCTTAGTATCTAATACACCTGTAGCGACCTAGTATGAGGCTTTAACTAGATTAATAAGGGGATAAAGTAGTTGGGAGCCAAACAAAAGGTAATTTTCATAACCTCAAAACCGATATACAAGTATGTGTACAAACGTACCTCAAATTCCGCCTTCTTCTCTTCAAGATTTTCTACTTCTTTCTTGTTCTTGTCAGGTGCACCTTGCAGTTTGGATAGCTGTAAAGCAAAATAGGGTACAATCTATCAACCAACACACCAACCAACTAACACTTATTTGTGCCATTGTTAGTCTTGATCTTCCAAATTATATTTAAAACAATCAAGCTGCCCAACTTGTGTAGCTCTTTGGGTTATTTGGGCAGCTGGTGCCTTAACCAGCTAATTTTTTACTTTCCCTACATAAAAATCTGTTAAACGAAAGTGGTACAAATAAAGTTATTGTTGTTGTTGTTGTTCAACCCGTACTTCATAAGCCTACCCTGGTGAAGAAATCCTTCCGAAACTAGATCAATTTGACAAAGAAAACCACCAGTAACATAGAGACCATTAGCTGCAATGCATTTTGGTGACACACATGGCTATACTCATGTAACGGCAGCAGCTGAGTGTTGGGACAGTGCAGTAAAAACTAAGGGAAACTAGAATTGCTTAGACTCCACAAAGTCCTGTTTATTACAAAGTGTAAACCGTTCAACACCACTCTTGTACTGCGTAGTGTAAGACGTGTAACGAAGGCCTCGAGTGGCTTCTAGGTAATACAGCAATATGAAATAACCAAGGTTGATACTTGTGAACCGAACCCGTCGAATTTCTCTGAGCCTATGAGGCGTTTAGAAGACTGGGGTAAAAAAGGGCTAACGTCACGTGATCTCGCGATGTAAGACTTGTGACGTAAAATATTTAAAAAGTTGATAAAGCTGGTTACAACCCTGTTCTTAATTTGTCCTATGGTTCCACACTAAATCCACAGCAACACTCATAATCTACACTGCAACCACAGTTAAGCCATCTGGACCATGAAGTAAATTTTGCAATGTTGTGTCAGAATTGTGTTCAGGTGAGGTTACTTAGTGCAGGGTTTATTTTAATACTTGTGCTACAACATCTATGAGACTCGTTAACTCAAAAGATGCTACTCCATCAAAATTTCTTTAACTTACCCTAACCTGTAACCAAGTTAGAGCCAATGGCAGGTACACTAAATAACTGCATTTTGGAAATGAAACACAGATTACTCAAGGAAGCTAACAAGACGCAGGTGTTCCTGTTAAGCTCATACAAAATTTCTAAATATATCTTACCTTCTCTTTTTCTTTTTCAAGACTTTTGTTGAGTGTTTTGCTATTTTGCTTGCGATGTTTCAAATCCTACAGAAAGACAGAGCAACATTTTTGTCTTTTCTTGAACGATGAAGTTAAATAGACTAAAGATGGTTTTTAAACTAAACCCTGATTTCTTCCAACTGAAAAGCTCCAAACTGACATGCAGTAAATTTTTTTCATAAATCAATAACAACATTCCATTTCACCATTGTAGGTTTACAATCTAGACCGATTTAATTAACAACTGACAGTAAAATAAAAACTTTTTTGTTGCTTTAAGACTGGGAAAATGAGGACAACCTGGCAGAGCTGAGAAGACTAGAAGATCAGGATACTAGCAGGTTCTAAGCTTTGTTGGTTTCGCTCGTTGTCCAGGGACAAACTGACCCACACTTTGGATTGTCCAAGCAAAAACTCAAGACTGTTATTGCATAAAGACTCAACTCATAATCTTGAAAATCATGCAGGTGGCTGCACAAGTTATGTCAGAGACTTTGATCTAACTTACAGTGCAGGGTGCAATTTAAGGAAGTTGTCTGGCTTACAAAGTTTCTTTACTTTTGGTTTGGAAGATAAAAAAACGTTTCCACAAAAATTTTTATTTGGAGTATGTAGGCTGCTTAGTTATTGACCTACAAATCTGAAGTTATGTCTTAGCTATCCTAGAAACTGGAACTGACAAATTTTTACACTTTTATCAAAGCTGCATGGTGTTTAACTTTCAAAACAGCATTTTCATGTGGTCATGATGATGGTGATAATTTTGATGTTAATGAAGATGACACTAATGGTGATGATGATGGTGGTGATAATAGCAAAGATGGCGGCAATGGTGATAATGTTGATGATGATGATAATGATGATCATGACAATGAAAAGGATGGTGTTGATGATGGTAGTGATAATGAAGGTGTTGATAGTGATGATGGTGATAATGATGATGATAATGACAATGATGGTGTTGATGATGGTAGTGATAATGAAGGTGATGATGATGGTGATGATGATGAAAATGACAATGATGGTGTTGATAATGGTAGTGATAATAAAGGTGATGATAATTAATGATGATGGTGGTGGTGATGATGACTATAATGGTGATGATTTCTTTTTACCTCTCTCAGCTTAAGATCATCTCTTTCATATGATGCAAAGTTTTTCTTGGTCTCTTCAGCAACTTCATTAAGCTTCTCATATTTTCTAAAACAGAAAGTTGTATTCTTTGATCAAAGTAAGTTTAATAATATATTTAACTAATCCTCTTTCAAACAACGAAGTAATAGCTTCTGATTAAGAGGTAAAAATGCAAGTTGAATGCACGGTGTTATTCCAGAAAAACCCACATTACCCCCTAAAGGGTTCACAAAATTCCAGTGGCAGGGCCAGCTAGGAAAAAAACAACGTCGAGAAGTTTATGGGTGCAAACTAGCATTTTATACAAGAACATTAATTTACAAGCAAAAAAATTCCTTAGCATAGATACCTTAGTTAACCTTAATGTTGTCCAGTTGTTGAGCCAACCATAGTTAGTGGAGCCTGGAGACTCTACTCTCTACTAACTATGAGCCAACTGACCTAAAATTTATAATCTGAGGCAATAAATGTATACATTTTACTCATAAGTGCTAAATGATGTGTCTCTAAATTCTCATCAACATTTGTTTTCTACAAAAAGGTGGGAGATTTTTGGATTTCATCCAGTGTTTTAAGGTAGATGGGAAAAAGTGCTTTGCAGCATCATTTGAACTATTCACTCTTCTTTATAAATTTAGTTTTACTGCCAGGGAAAGCAGGTACAATCACTGGGGAAAGACATCGTATTTTCTTGTTAGACTCCCCTTAAGAACTGCACTGCACATTTTAGAAAATTTGAATGGGTTATTCAACTACTTCATGTATATTCTTACAGTCTACTCAATAGCTTCTATTGACACTGATAACTCAGTGGACGGAAAAAGTTGAATACAGCACTGGCTTACTTTATAAGCTTCTTGTGTTCCTTGCCTTTATCTTTCTTCCTTTCTACAAGACAGGTATTAACAGAGTTAGTAACAGAAATTACGTATTATATGATCTTTTGCTTTTTCAGATTTTCAAAAGAAAAAAATAAGACTTTTTGGGAAATTGTTGATTTGTGCCAAATAGCATTATCATTAAAAACTATTCCAATTTGGCAAACCGACAAAGGGCAAAAGTAGCAATTCACTGGGAAGAAGTTTCATAAAAAATAATAATCCACCTTGCTGATTCCTAAGTTGGTTTATCCCATGAATCATTAACTTGATCCTAACAGGCTGAAAGGAATGCATTAACAGTTACAGAGACTACACATAGCTATTAGAACTTAGGAATCATAAACTTGACCCTTAGGTCCAAAAACAAAATTTAGTTTAACTCGTTCTAGCCCGGGATTTTTTTGACCCCTAAACTATCAATATACCTGAAGGGTTTGCCTTGAGAGCTGTGTAACATTGGATTCAAGCTGTGTTACGAACCTGTCCATTTCAAACTTTTAACTGGTCTGGCCATCTGCCATTGAGCACTCTGAACTTAGCAGTCTCACACTTTGGTTCATGTACTCTCAGGTGCCAAATAAATGGGGGGGTCAAAATAAATTGGGGGTTGGAGTTTTCTGAAAAACTTAATAATTTGGAAGGGCAACAAAGCAGGGATCACATGATATGACAGGACACAACTGTTGTGGAGTCTGATTTTTTGAGGGAAAATTTGCACCAAAAATGCATGCACGCAAGCGTAAAGTGCTCGCCGAGCAATTATAGTTTTTGCTTTGGCCTATGACTCGATATTGGACTTGAAAATCTAAAAAACGGGGGGTCCTATTAAGCTCCAGGGGGTGGGAAAAATATCGAAAAATTAATAAGCAGGGTGGGGGGACATTTATTTGGCACCTAGGAGTATGTCCTATGTATCTTATTTTATATAATTTGTCATAACACTTACCAGAACAGTCCCTTAGCTGGGTTTGGAGTTCATCAAACTTTTTCTTGATTTCACTACTCTTCTCTTCTGCCTGTTTTTCATTTTTGACACATTCATGACTGGAAAAATGACAAGACCCAAGACAAGTGAATCTTATTTATGCCTAACCATATTTACTTGTGTGTAAGTTAATTGAACTTTTAAGATGTAAAAGTTGACCTGAAAAATCCCCCAACTTATGTGTACACGTAAGAGAAAACACATATAACATCCTACCAGATTTCCAGAAAATGTCTAAGTTGGCTAAAGCAAATTTAGGAGTTATAGAGTAGAAGGAATCAACTGAAGAAATTGAGTTCCATATTGATACGAGCATTTTGATAGTGGTTGCTGTTATAAGATGAAATCCGATGCTTGCTCCAGATCTTTATTACACATTTCATGTACTGTTCTGCTGCAGTGTTCTAGCAAGGCCAAAATGACAGGGCGCAGTGCCCTGTCGTTTTTCTGTGCACCCTGTTTTTTTCCTCCAGCGCCTTGTCATTTTTTGTGATCCTGCACATTGTCTTAATGAAGATTTGAGGTAAAAAACCCAAGTTATTTTCACCAAAATTGGGGCACCCTGTCGTATTTTTAAGCTGGCTAGAACACTGTGCTATACATTGTAATTGTTTCAATTCCAGTACACACTTGGGGCAGTTAGGTTGATATCAATGTCTTTCTCTCAATTTTCAATTTTCATACCAAAAGCTTTAATAAGTACTTTTAATTAATACCTTTTTAGTTTAATCCATGAAAACAGAACTTTGAAAAACCTTAATTTCTTTTTTGTAAATTAAGTTTCAATTTGGCTTCAAAAATGGGGTTCAACTTTTACTTGCATTCGACTTATACAGGAGTACACATGATGGTAAATTTAAATACTGATTGGAAGTAAATTAAAAGTTTATCAAGACAGCAGGGATACACATTCATGTACATGCATGTATATATACACACTGAAACAAGTGCATGTGGTTATGCATGGGAGCATGAAACTAACAAGAACAGCAGCTGTAGTTCATAAGATGGAAAACATTCCATCTCTTCACCTGTTAAGTTCCCACGGTTGGCAAACACACCACCATCACAAACAAGGTATTCTTTTTGTATGAAAAATAGGACAGAGAAGGGTTAATCATTAATGGTACTCACATGTATTTTTGGTAAAGCCCATTTCTTTTTCTGGTTATCTCATTCTCCACTCCAATGAATTCTACAGCCTCATCTTTAGCTCCTTCTAATTCATCCTTCTCTTTTTCCACTGCTTTAACTCGATTAAGCTTTAATAAAAGTGATATTTAAATTTTCAGTTTGTATAATGTTGCATTTCAATGAATGATAACTTAATCATTCTACATGTCTGACTGTTTGATTGTTCAGTTGCTTCATGTCTCCGGCCCTGTTGCACTCTATGAAAGAAACCCCAGAGCTAAAAGGGGGTCATCTAAAATGACCATCAAGTGGCCTGTTGTACTATTTAAACGTGGTCATCAATTGGTATTTTTTGAGTGGAAAGTTTTAAGTTGAGCTCTGAGCAAACCTTTTCTCCTCGTTGTTCATTCAATTGTTCTACTTCTTTAGCAATGACCTCGATAGGTTCTTTGTAGATGCTGGATCCAATAATATCCTCCAGGTACTCCAACATTCCCTCTTCGTGCTCTGTCAAGGCTTTGGGTTTCATCATAGAGATTTGCTCAACCTCACCCTACAGAGAAGATATACATACAATATTTACAGGTTTGTACGATCAAGACATTCCAAAATCCAACACTAAGTTATTAACTTGAGAATTTAAAACAGACAACACAAATACATAATTGTATGGCCAGGGAAATGATGGGAGGTGAGTGCACTGACCTGTATAAAGCACCCATTCCAATCCAAAACACTTGAAAACATACACCGATAGCATACAATCATGTATATACCAGTATCTTGCCTACATAGGCAAAATAATGCCCAAGGGCAAGTTCTCAAATTTGCTGTACATGAAAAGGTGATCACGAGCTAGAGGTCCATATGGCTACTTACAGACCTCGAGTTGACAAACCACAGCACACAAAATCAGTCAGCCATATAATAATAACTGTTAAAGGCTAATTTAAAAAGGTGTGATTTCAGGTATGATTTGAATGAGCCTAGTGATGAAGGGTTAAACACACAAAATTGAGTTTTCACAACCAACCTGAAGAATCAAAAACCTATTGTGGTCCAGATCAATTCCACAACTTTTGAGCAGCAGGGCTACTTCCTTAAATGGAGCTTTCTTGCCATTAATACTGTAATCTGAGGAGTTGTCTTTCCTTGCTGTACGAGCGACGCAAAACTGACTGCCAGGAACCACCTCAAAATCATCACCTGGCTAAACATCAAGTAAAGACAATCTTTTAAAGGTAATTCAGTCTTCCTTTACACAGGGTAAAAACATAAGTTGAGTAGTCAAGGTTTGAGAAGGTGACAAGCAAGGCCAGTGGGCCAATAGCCCCATTGTGCAAAAAAAGGTTGGCTCGTTGTCTGGTGACAGGAACTTTCACACTAGACATGCAATGGGGATGATTGTCCAATTCTTTTGTTAAAGACAATCTAAAAAGGCTCTAGGTTTTATACTGGGTGAGGCTTCAACTCATGAACCCCCCATAAAAGGTACTACCATAGGAGTTCACATGTATTGGGGGGTACAAGACAATATTTCATTCTAACTTAAATTTAGAACTTTAAAAATGATATGGGGCGGGCAGGTGCCCCCTGGTCCCCCCTGCTTTGCAGTCCCTGCATAGTCTTTCACGTATACCCAGTGCATTTTAGACTAATATGGGTATTTTCATTATATATATCAACTTTTTTCATTCTACACAACTTTATGTTGATAAAAAATTAAGGATAAATGCACAGAATAGAAATATCAGTCTAAAGCCTAGTTCACATACGCTGCAGGCGCACCTGCAGTAGTGCGTAAGCTGTGTCCCAGGTGGTATCACAGACAAGCTCCAGGTGTGTCACAGACAAGCCTCAATCGTGCCATAAACTTCAGGGTAAGTTGCTAATGTCATGGAAAAGGCACCAGTTCTGTGCGCAACTTTCCAAATTCAGCGATTTCCTGCAAGCATTCTTTTGATCAATTGATTTCTACACACGCAAATTAAGAGCCTTTTTGTACTCCTCAACTCTATGATGGTAACAGCTCTCATCAGCGTCTGTCACTTTGAACAGGGACGGAAATCAGTGTTTTTCTTAAACCCGGTACACCGGTACATTGTACCGCCTTTCCCCGTTAGCTGTACCGCATTTCCCAAGTGGAGACGCATGGAATTTTTTTTAAACAAACATGAAGAGTTTATTGGATTTATAATGCGAATTGAATATGTTTTAGGTTTTTATTTA
>JAOBRG010382117.1:0-32732 GCA_027574985.1 Umimayanthus nakama | reverse complement strand
CGGGAGAGGGGGAGGGGGGGGGGGGGTGGCACAGGCCCCAAAGTCCCCCCCTCTTGGATTTGCCACTGCTGTATACCTGTACTTTTGCTTCTGGTAAACCGGTGCAAAACGCCAAGTGCTCCCTCGTAGATATGTCTGGGTAGTGTGTGCCGTTGAACACGGTCTCCATTGAGGCCAGCTGTTCCTGGCTGAAAGACGTCCTGGTTCTGCGACGTTTTTCCTTTTCCTTGCCTTTTCCCTGCCTTGCCTCGAGTATCGCATCTACAAAGATGCAGTAGTAGTAGATTAGCGAAGAAGGCAGTCGCCTTTCTTGCGTGGCTTAAAAAGAAAATTTAAAGTCTGAAACTTGGTTAACCTTTGCACAATTCTGTGTTTTCTTTAAAAAAATGAATTGAAATTACAGTTTATCATCTCCCTGTGAAAACACAATAGACTTGGTTGGCCTTTTCTTTGCATAAGAAACTCTTTAAGTCATGTAGATCGAAGAACCGCTTTCTACAAATTTAACCTTGTGTCATACGATGATATATTTTGTTTTCAATTTCTAGGATGCTTTCCTCTGATGATGTAAAATGCAAATTATGTAAGAGACACACCTTGATGAACCTTCTCCGAATCTGACCCACTCGCTACGGTGTTCCAGTAGAAATTTTAAAGAGGTGCACAAGCGGCAGCCGGTAGCTAGCTTACGGTAGCTTTCCACTAATTGAACACAAAATTGGGCCTATATTATTGGTATTGTGCCTGAATTAATAAAACTTGAAAAAAAACGGTGGAACATGAATTTCTTAGCGTCGCAAGGTAAAAAATAGAAATATGTACTGTTTTTGGTACAGATAAGATTTCCAAAATGTCATTTTATAGAGGATTTGAATAACATTTTCACAAGTAATTTAAAATTACTTGGACCGATAGCCATAAACAACTAGCTTACTGTATTTTTTATTAGAATAAAGTAACGCAAGATTAAAAAACAGACTCTGGATTTTCGGCATACAGGGTTTTACTGAATTAATCAGAAGAAATGTATGTCATTACCTCACCATTATATTAGTTTGTTAAACACAACAGTTGTAGTTCAAAATGAATTTAAGTTAAAAACTTTTCGAAACTAGGTTAAACTAAAAATTTACTCTAAATATTACTTAATATCCCATCCTAGGTTAGTTCAATTCGCTTTAGGAGTTTAGGTTAAAATTAAATCAAGCCAGGTCAACCCAATTTAAACTAGATGAGAATACTTTCAATTTAATTTTAGGTAAAAATGACTTTGAACCTTAACTTTGACTATAACCTCCGCATGGATGATACCCAAAAATATGGACAGTGCAGTAGGACCTTATTTTTCGCTTCTAACATTTGATTTAACGGACACGCGATCTCCCCAATTAAACGTACCTATTTCAAAGTAAGAGGTACTGACATACTAGACACTATATAAAGATCACGATACAGCCCTTTCAGGGGACGTCTTTACTCAAAAGCCACGAAAGTTTAGCATCCTCTTAAAATGCCCTTTTAAATAACACTTTTTAAAACAATGATTTTAGTTGTTGGATAATAATTGATAGAGCCACTCTTTGATAAAGCTCCACAAAAGTCGTTGTTTAACATTTTTATTATTGTTATAAATATTGTTGTTTTTGTTATTATTACTATTACTATTATTGTGTAAGTTAATTCAATTCAATTCAAATGAACAAACTGAATATTGCAACACTAAACAGCCAAAAGTCACCACTCCAATGCAACGCATCCAACATTTTAAGAAAAAGATACAAAATTTCAAAAATGCGTGTAATCTGGTTTGTAAAATGAAGAAACACCATGCTAGCAAAATGAAAGAAACTAAGGTCGAGCGTCTGCAAGTTAGATGATTGCTATCACAGAGAGTGTATGTTCACAATTACAGCAATTTAACATTTATTGCAAATTGAACGAGAATCCATCAGCACAGTTGGACGATGTAGGAGGTAATAAATACAAAATAATTTGGAATTCTGAAACACTTATCCCAAGGTGTGTCGTTGTCTTTCGTTTAATTATACGTCCCTGCATTTTCGCTTTACGAAAAGCATCTTTACCAGAGACGCAACACAATAGCATCTCTACTTTGTTTTCTTTAGGTTCGGCAAGATACCAAAAGTAATTAAAATACAGATACTTTTATCTAAAAAATTAAGTTGCTTTTTCTGGGCACCGTAATAAGAAGCACCTCATCCATCTATGTCGTCGCAAGATCTGTAAGGTATACTCAAGGAAAAGCTGCCGGTTATCTTATAGATGAGTTCATGGCGGGCCTGAGTTTTCATCTTTCCGTCTGAAGTTAAAGAAGCGTGATTGGAATGCAAAAGCTTTGACAACCGAAAGACTTATCGTAGTATTTTGTGGCTGAAAACTGTATCAGAATTGTTTGACTTTTAAACGTAAGTTTAATGGGACGACAAGAAACTGCAATCAATAGTATGAAAAGAATTGCATTTAATCCAAATTTTTGTGCTTGTGTATGGGATTTCTCCGTTTTCTCATAAGCCTTTTACATTTAGATCTGGGCAAAGGAAACGACCCTTTTTTACCTTATTTGGAGAGACTATTTTGTTGGCAAACTGTATATATCTGAAGAAAGCAATAATTTTACACATACATACCGTTTGGCAAAGCTAAAGGACCTGTCCTAAAACCTGTCCATATTAGCTTATAGAAGCAAACATTTCAAAAATTAGCAGTGTTCGAACTTCACATCCATACATCACTTACTTACATATTCTGTGAATCAAGGCCAAAGTAACACTTGACAAATATTGTATTTTGTTTTGTTTTATGTATTAATCTGTGTTTCTATAAAAAAACCAACTTAAAATCATTCACTATTCACCTAGCCAAGCTGCAAAATATTTTAGTGAGAACTGCTCCCTAGAAAACTTACTAGCTGTTTATAGTGTTATGGCTCTTAATATTTACTATACGTCTAATCATGGATCGCTTATCTTGCCGGGTAATGGCTTAACATAAACTACCATTAGTTCGAAACCAAAGGATAATAGGTGGTGTTTAAGTAAGTTGTTTCAATATTCAGTTGTTTTCTTATAAAAACAACCTAAAGTTTAGATCCTTATAGTTCTTTTCAAAATTTGCAAAAAAGCAAGTTATGAAGCTAAATTTTGCGAATAAACTCCAATTGCATGGATCAAGAATGAAACTCGTTTTTTTTAGTGTTGTCTATCACGGAGGTATGAAACATCGACGAAGATTGGGCCAGAGCCATATTCTGCCAGTGACATAAAATTAGGTCTCACAAGTTTGTGTCTATCAAATACATGCAACAAAATGTTGTGTCGTGCAAGTTTTGTACCTACCTGCAAGTCTTTCTGCAAGAGTCAAAGCCTTTGTTGAACGGGCAGACGAAGGTGTTTCTTCGGAGCCAGTACTCGTTGGGCCAGATTCTGCAGTGTTACCAAGAATATTGGCAATGGAGAAGGGGTGCGTTTCGCTGTCCATTACTTACTTGTGCTTTTCTGGTATTTTCAAAGAAGCTCCAGTTTCTTTATGTAGTTAGTTGTTTATGTCGCCTGTTGGAAGCAACTGTCTTCTCAGTTCCGTTCTCATCCGATCTTGGGTCCTTAGTTTGAACACGAGTTTGTTCCTTACCATATTACCTCTGACAGTTCTTAGTCCGGTTTATATCAGTAAGCGATAATCCTTTGCATCAAACATGTGTTAAAACAATTAGCTAAATCGAGGAGCGACAAGGTTGTTGGCTTTGCTGGCACTTGTATCTGAGCTCATGCATCTTCAAGTGACGGCAAAGTGTTTCGCAAGAATTCAGCAAATTGCGCAGTTTGTAATCCTTTTGTTAAGGGATTTGAGGCGTAAATGAAGTTACTTACAACTATCAAGCACCATTCGACTGAGCAACAATGAGGTTTTGTTCAGTGTCTAAACGAGGAACCCCTGTTAGGAAATATTTTGCGTTACGCCTTCGACGGTTATAAGAGGTGCTCGACAAAATAAATACCTGTGAAGCGTAATAAACTTCAGGGTCACCAACAAGGGATAATAAGAAAAGGTTAAACGGTTTTGCGACCCAGAGAGAAGATGTGTTTAAAGCAAACACATTTCAACAGTTGCTGGATCTACAGTTTATATATACTGTCACTCAGCTCTGCAGACATGTCATTTCATTTATAGCCGCATGGATGTATTAAGTGCTATCACTGGTTTTGTTTTTTCAGTTTAATGTGTTTTCAAAATAGTTTTGCTCCACTGTCAATTTCTTCACCATATGTCTGAGCTAGAATTTGCCGGAAAAATGTTTTGAAATGTGCACAGCTAAACTAGTTGAAACTATTTTCTGTTCACTAACTGTAAACTTAGCATATGGCTAAACAAACACTCTTACAAATACAAGCAGATAAATGAAACAAAAAAGTAGAAACAAAGCAAAAAAACTTTAAAACAGAAGATTAGATAATCCAGCTTACTTTGTCGTATATATCGTTAGGAAGATTTCATCTCCTTTAAATGAGCATATTAGATATATTACGAATAATGTTTGTTCAATGTTTTGTTAGTAAATGTTCGAACACCGAGGTAATAAGCTCGGCGTTTGCTAATCCATCAATCGCTAGCTTGCAAACCACGTGACATTGTGGCGAGAAGATACTCGGTAAAGAAACAGTCAAACAAAAAAGCAGCTTTATATTATAGTTTCAAATAAATTGTTTCATTTTACTTCACAAGTTTTTTTCACTTGTTTTTGTGATTAATTATGATGGCTGTTCTTCGTTGCCGAAGATGACTGTCTTGTGTTTGAGTTCAGGCCTTTCTTAAATAAGCTCTCATGTGGGCAATCAGACCTGCACTGGATCTGCATTAACGCTGACAGTTGTTGCATTAGAAACTGCTTGAAGTAGCTGCAGAGTATCGTCGGGCATGTGCACGCTGATATTCTTGCTGGCGCTGCTGTTTCTGTGGTATGCTCTTGGACAAGGAACATAGTCAGTGGTCTGTCTCCATGGACACTTCAGTGAAGAGCTCGCATGCAGAGTTCTTTGGTTTAGGAGAGTACACTGTACATCGAACGTGTAAACTGTGATATCCTCAGTGAATAATGGAGTGACGAAACTCGGTTTATTGATATTTGAAAGAGCTAAATATACAATTATCTACAGAAACGCTTATGTTCTGGGATATACATACATACATACAAACATACATACAGACAGACATACAGTCATACATACATACATTTACATACATACATACATACATACATACATACATACATACGTACGTACGTACAAACATACATGCATATACATATGTTTTGAAACTTACAATATGGAATTAAAGTCAGTTAAAGACACAAAGTTAACTTCAAACTCCTTGTTTCGATTTATACAAGTCCCTTTTATAAAAGAAATTTGTTTCATGACCTTTCAGTTGTGCTTTTGCTTTTAACAGCTTTCGTAAAAATTGCTATCCGTACAACTTCACGAGTTTTCTTATCCATGCTATTTCAGTTTGGTCGTGCGATACAATGTTTCTTTTCTCTAGGTTTTACAATGGTAAAATAGTTAGATAATCTTTGATCCTGGTTTTTGTTACATCCACTTAATTATATTATGTTCTACTCTGCTGGACAACAATAAGCAAGGCAAAATGAGTCTGTCCACTGCAAGGACAGGTGCAAATTTGTGTGGGAAGACTTGATAACTTGAAAATGCGAGAGCAAAGCCAGGCTGAAACACTGTTGCGGTCGACCTTTAAAATGAAGAACAGATGCACAATTCCTAATATTAACACTTAAGAGCTCTTTTAAATCTTGTTCTCTTCTTTTCTTATAGACCATACCAATCGCAGTATAAACAGCATATCCGGATACCAGTTGGTAGAGTTGAATATTTTAGAACTGGTTTTAGACACTTCAACTTCTACGCAAAAAAATAAAATTGACCAGCCTTATAAATCTGCGACAAAATGGTACTTTTTTGTACTGCCGTTCTCTTCCTAAAATTATACGTTATCGCAAACAGTATCCATAGTCAGCAATTAATTTGCAATTTAAGTGGCGCGTTTCTCGTTTTTATTGCTCACAGGGTAGTTTTTTTTGGTTATAAACATACAACATTTATAGCATGAATATTTTAGCACAAAAATGGCGCGTTTTTTGTTCTGAAATAGCGGCCTTGCTGCATACAATCGTCAAAAACAGAGTATCCTGCGCTGCAGCCGGATATGTCAACTGTTTGGATGTTTACAACTGTCTGCGACGCAGGCTAAAACAGAGATGAAATTGCGTTCGTTTGTGGCACGTTTTCCGTTTAGTGTTCTGTATATGTCGCATTAGGTGGACGAGCAGAATTAACTTGAAACAGAGCGAAGGCATTGAATAGGTTAACGATAACATAACGGTCAAGACCGGAAACCTGAATCCATTCAATGATTTGAAAACTCAGTAGGGACCAGGAGGAGGACCTCTAAGACAGTCTTGCATACAGTCGTCAGAAACAGAGACAAAAATGCACTTTTGGGGGGACACTTTTTCCTTTTAAAACTGCTTTTTGCATATACATTTTTCAGAAGCTTAGACAAGATTGCCCCTCTCTTTCTAACTTTTTAGCAGTTCCTCGCATACATCGGTACAGTGTAACTAAATCACGCTTTCTATCTGTTGTTTTACTCGGTTTTATCAATAGTATTGTTGTGATCCATTCAGTCACTTTTTTCTGAAAATACTTCATACTTTCTATACTATTTAACTAGTAACTTAACAGCAATTGAGTATTTGATTAATTAAATAATAACCAAACAACTGATTTCGTGCATCAAAAGTAAAATGTCTCACACCATGCCAAATTAAACAAAACAGAACTTTCTTTTATTACGTAACTATTTAGTTCAGTTACTAGTTTGCTGGTTATATACAAGGACACAAACTCTGAAGGGTATTGTTGTAACATGTGTGTATGTGCTTGCTATGTAAACTCCAGATATTAAATGGTGAAAAATCGATTGGTATATATTGTTATCGTTAACATTTCATCCAAAATTTATGATTTCTAATGTTTATGAAGAAGTTATGTATCTCCTAACTTTTTGCAAATAAGCAATGTCTCGAACAAATGAATGCAGGAAAATGTACGTATCATGTGTAGAAGAGAGAGTGAACAAAGCTTGGCGAGGCTACTCCTGGTTGTTTCAGCTTTGTAAACTAAAATATAAAGCTTATATGGTTCACAAATCAAGTGTTTTTGTTATTGTACAATTTTTACTCAGTTCCTACATTCGCTACTACGTTTTTTCAGTCCATATATACTTAAATATTGTTCAAATAATATTAAAAGTTATGTTCGTTTTCCGGCATGTGAGAATAACACAAGTTTGCATAAGTGAAACACTTCTTCATACAAAACACTAGTGAACACATATTTACCAAATTTTAATACAACAATTTCGAAATTACACACACACACATATATATATATATATATATATATACAGTTTTGAATCAACAATAAAACATGCTATACTGAAAAAGGAAGAAGTCAATAAAATGTTTGCAACTTACAACCATTCATACGTTTAAATAAATTACTTTTTGATAAAAATGCAAAAGGTTTCACCTTAAGTTTTCTGCTACATTTCATTAACAAACTAATACAGCTACTTTCCGTGCTTTTTAAGTTAAAAGAAAAGAAGGCAAAGATGCTCATCGAATTCAATGCTATAATTTCACTCTTAGAGTTTTTCTGGTAGGACGTGCGACCATGCAGTGTTTCATAAAATCAGTACTACAGTTAAGTTAAGGAATAGTTGGTCAATACGGCTTGAAAAGCGACCAGTCATAGTTACAAGGGGAAGCGCCACTTGCACTGTGCATTATAGTTGGCAATGGGCCAGTGTTTGTGTATATTGGACTGCAATGAGGAACTTGTGTTTGGGGGTTCATTTGGAACCCCTGTGAGTAGAAACCTTGCGTGGCTGACACAGTTGATAGAGGCCTGGGGCGAATGGTCGCATGTTGGAGGTCTCTTGATGCGATCAATCCAACCCTTGGGTCGTATCGGGTGTCCAAGCAACAGATTCTCGAATCTACCGGTTGCTGCCAAGTTATTTTCTTTCTAAACTTCGCTCTTCTGTTCTTGAACCATACCTTAAACAATCAAAAATAATTAGAGTTAAGGTTGTTATAAGTTTGATACCTCTCTTCTACTGACATGTCACCTGTCCCCCCTGCCCCTATGCAATCAACCAACAAAGTTTGTTCACCTCATTTATATATTCATCGTAATTTACATTTACAGAAAGAAAGTTATACAGACAGGTAGGTGCTGGTTCCCTAGAACAACCATAGGTTATATACCACTCAGGCAACTATAACTCTATTTTGGTTTAATGCAAGTTTAAATTACTAGGATATCTTGCATTTAGCTTATCTTTATTGAAAAATGCACTAAAAGTAAAACCGACAGGGAGTCAGAAAGCATTATAATCATAACTTCTACTGGGTGACGCATTACGCAGGCGACCATGCGGCTCCAGTCAATAAAACTATTTGAATTTAATACTTTAACCCATTTTTTCAAATGCAATTTTAGTAAAGGAAATTCTAAGTGTACAAAATAACTGTTTATATGGTATAAAACAGTTAAAAAGTTGGAAGAAAGTATTTATGGTACGTATGGAGATTTTCTCTGAAAGCGATAGCCTTTGCACAATACTAAAAAAAAGAAAGAATTTCACATTTTCCTACAAACACGGCTGACAGCTGAAAGGATGCGTGAATTGAATTTAAGCTAGAAGCAAGTAGATTACACTAAACTGGTCTCAACATTACCTGTATTTTGGCCTCTGGAATATTGGTACAAGAAGCAAGTCTCTCTCTCATCACGACATCCGGGTAATGCGATTTAGCAAAACTGTTCTCAAGTACTCTCAATTGCTGGTGAGTGAAAGACGTGCGCGTGCGCCTGTTTTTCTGATTTGATGAGTTCCCATAATGAGCGTCCAAAATTATATCTAAGGAAAACAAACATAGAAAAACTCAGTTGTAGTCCTTGGGAGGGTAAAAACACGTTTAATGCACATATTTTGCATGGTTAAAACCCAGTGTCACGCTTTGTCTGCACTCATAACGCGCTTTTATTTATAACTTGAAGAACATGGGTTTGTATTACTTACAAAAAGTATTAAAATCGGATTTCCAAAATTAAATTATCTTTTAGAGGACTTAGAGGTATAACAGTACTAGGCCCAGACAGATTCGATTAGTTGATGGTCAAATCACATACAATCCTTCAGCTTGTGATTCGAATTGCAGTTATACAGATAAATTTTGTCAACCAAATATACTTCAATTCCTACATTTCCGGCTTTCAATCAAACGAATACTGAAATAATCTGTTAATCTCAGTAAAATGCTGGTATATCAGGTGTTCTACGAAGTGAACCCAACCCGTGTATAAGGGAACTGGCCTGTTTTGTGTGTTTTGAAAAGGAACTAAGCCAACTATAGGTACGTTCAGAATTGATAATGAACGCTAGTAAAATTAAAAAAATGATTCACTCAATTTTACACTGATGTCATGCAATCAATTAATAACGAAAAATAATACATTTGATATGAAAAGGACTTAACTGATATTGGTTGAAGAAACCATGTACATGGGTATGGCAATTGTAAGAGAAGAATCTGATAGAAATTGTTCGAATCCTTTGTATTAGTTTCGCTTTCTAACATAACCCATGTCTAGGCGTTAATTTCACGAAACGTTTAAGTTTTTTGTTGTCTATTAGAACTAATATGAAGAAAGGTGAAAGCAGTCAAAAGGTTGAAACTAATTTTAAAAGTTTCAAGAGCAAAAGCGTTGCCGTTCTCCTACATGCAGTTCACATTTATATATAAGTAAACTTTGCTATGAAGGCTTTTTTTGTGCTCCCAACTACATAGAGTTATTTACTAGTGACTTCAGCTTTGATGGTTGCTCTTGAAATGTTAAGTAACATAAAGAGTTTGGACATCAATCTTTCTTAACCTCAAACATGCACATAGCCATATATTGCACATAGAGTGCGTCAATCGCGTTTTTGTTCATACAAATGCGGCAAAACGAATTTTCAACTAAGACAACAAACTTTGGATACTTTCATTCTATTGCCTAAATCTAAGTTGTTGGTTGTTGCAGCCTTGGGTAGAGGCAAATAATACGGTCATGAGTGAACCACAAAGCTGAGTTTCGATAAGCGATCCGGCTTATAGAATGTTGCTCTCGCATATAGTTAGTTGGAATAATTGAGTGAAAAAAGAACACATTGGTTTTCAAAGTTAAACAAAACATCCAGAAACAGTTAGCTTTGCTTACTACGCTTTTGTTTAGCATGTTATTGAAAAGCTGAGAGACAGATGTAAAACTAAATATGTTTTTTAAAAGTGTAAGGGGTGAGTATTGGTATTAGTAAAAGTTAATCAGTGCCAACGTAACTCTTAGAAAGTCTTAGAAACACAGAAACGTATCCCTAGTGCATTACTTTCAATCATTAATCTTTTATTTAAAGGAGAAAGTTCTTTAAGCGTGAGTTACTTAGTTGAGTGATAAATTAACATCAGCGATTGTGTTATTTGTTATTTAATTAGGAAGAAGTCGACCGCAAAACTCGGGGCCAATCGCGCAACCCAGGTTGCGCAAATAGCTTTACTTCTTTCTCTACCACATTTTTATGTTGTTATGAAATCGGCTGTTCAGTTTCTCCTTATATGTGTAAGTATCAAAAAGAACTGCACTTGGAACATGAAGTGATTGAAAGGTAGTGAAGCATGTTGGAAAAGCGATAATCCGAAATGCAGAACACGCTTTAGAGTGAAGTACTCAGTTAGCAGGCTGAAACAAAATCACGTATTAAAAGTTGGACCCTCTCACTTTTATGCATAAATAGGTACCCCGTATTCATGGATATTTTCAACTACACTTACAGAATTGATTGAGAAATCCTCCAGAGTGAAGTTGGGCTTTGGAAACAAAAAGTACAGTTGCGGTTTCTTTGATCAAAACTGTACGAAAGACACTTTCTGTGCCGCATTTGTTCAATTGCAAATGGAATGCCGATCGGTTCGTGAACGGCAGGCTTTAAATTTGCTACCGTTTAATGTTTTGTTCCACCGCTGCCTGAACAGTTTTCGTGCAAGCCTTGTGTATACTGGTTTCTAATGTTTCGTGTTCGTGCCAGAATAAATGGATTGCGACGTTTTCTTTTTATGCCTAAAAGTAAGACATTTCAGGCGCAGACTGAAACAAAATCGGACTTGATATAGTCGCAGAGGGTCGTGTCATACTGGACATTTAAACGTTTGTACCTCCCGCGTGTTTTAACGCCACTTAAATAGGTTTTAGGCTGCGGAATGGTTGTTTAAACTTTAAGCTCCGCAAACCTTTTAAGAAAAGTTTATCGCAGACTTTTAAGACAGCGGAACTGTGCCCAAAAGTCTGAGCTCCGTGAATATGGCGTTTTTGGTCATGTCAAGACTTCTACCTGAGCTCAAATTAGTGCATAATAGACATTGTAGGAACATGCTTTTGTCAATCGCAATTTCTACTTAATCAATCCTGGTCTTAAATTTAAACCTGTATCGCGGTTTCCTCCTAATTTTATTATATGTTAGACAACACCCAATAATCTCCCAGGAAGAGAACAAAGAAACTCATTTTAGAAAGCCGGCAAAACTAGTAAAGTTTCTGATTGCAGATTTTCAGCTAATCCGATGATATCCCTTTTATACTTGTCATGTGGTGTTTGTCGGTCTTAACAGCGGCTCATCGGCTGTGTATGTGTTTGAAAATTAGCTATGTGAGACGGGATGATTCTTCAAGTTCAATACCTTAAATCACTTGATTTATTTATAGCTTTAAACTTTCTAATTCTTTGTTCAGACATGCATACACGTAAGCTTTTCGTTTCTTTTTTATGATCAAGAAGATCAGTCGTTATCGAATACCTTATGTGTTAAAACGAACTAAAGGGCTTTAAGGCCAAATTAGATTTGGAAAGAACCACATGAACGCAGACGTCTTTATAGTTTGAAAAGCAAAAGTGGTTGCAAGTAACACAGCTCAGTAAATTATTATCAGCCGAGTAAACACACCCCTGGAAGTAAACTGGCTTATGAAAATTTTGCATCAGTACAAAGGTTGCTCAACACTCTTTGTAGTCAAAACCGTTTCCGACTTGGAAGTGTCCCTAACATCAGAAATTCTTAATAAACCAATTGCCTGGCCAGTAGTCAAACACACACAGTAAATTTTCAACAAGTCTGGTAGCAAATCTTTGATTCAGTCATTTAATTTTTGCGGCCTTATTACGTTCGACTGATCGCTAGAAAAACTTACAACGCTCGACAGTTTCTTTTAAGGCTTCATTAGAACTTCAGTACCACCAATATTTCGTTATTTCGGGGTGACATTTATTAGTTTTTAAAACATAATCAATGTTAAATAAAAAGGCTACAAAATCTGGCAAAGCTAGAATTGTGTGTCTGAACGCCTAAAGACACTTTTAAAATGTGAAGTGAAGTCAGGACCGAAAGGGCTTATTGAGGCTGGGAATTGTGAGAGTTTCTCGTTGGACACACTTTTGTGCCATTCATACAGTTGGTTTCAAGATTTTATGTCTTTTATACCCATAGCTCTTGTTGACGTATTTTTACATTTGTTTTCTTGGCCCTGCCGGAACATTTTGTGCAAGTCATTATGAAGGTATGACATGTCCAAAAATGTTTGTATGCAAAACTTTTTTTCACAACTCTTAAACACCATAAAGTATTGAGGATAGTAACACTCTTGCTTTATTCCTTTATATATTTAATCAACAGAACAAGTTAGGGACAACTTCTACTCACTTTTAGAAATCATTTCAAAACAGTAAAAAATCCTTTTTTTCATTTGTACCACTCAAACCTGCAATGCCAATGCCAATGGGTTTCAAAATGTAATACTAATACATGCGGGTGATTAAAGTTGTGACATGACAAATGCCAGAAGTGAAGCATGATTGAGAGGATAAACTTATTTTAAAGTGGGTCAAAATGTTTTACTCTAAGGAAAAGAAAACAAATACTTGATAAAGGACCAGCACTAATGCACTAGATCATGGACAAATAGGTGTGTCTAGATTGTTATAGAAGAAACAAACCTGCGAGTCTTTCAGCCACTGTAAGGGCACGATTAGCAACATGGCTCTCTTCTGCCACCTTAACGGGCTTTGGTTTCAAGAGATTCTTGATAAGAAACGAGGACGACTTTGATTCCATGGCTCTTGAATGTTCCAGCAAAAGGATGAGAACTCTGTGTGAACTGGAAAGCTGGATCCACCTTTTCCCCTTTTCAAAACTATTTTCAGGAAATTCTCTTTCCCGGATCGGACGGATGTGTCGTAGTGTGCATAGGTGTGCGGTCCGCTTGCATTCTGATCGGGTTCATCCATCTGGAAATCGAGTTTACAGGATCTAAGATTTCAAAGATAATATTCGGCAAATACGCTTTTCCCTGCGTAACCAAGGAATTCAGTTTATCAGTCCTCCTAGTTCGCCATGGAAGACTTTTGCTGGTGAATAAACATTTTAGAGTTTGATAAATCATAAACATACTAAGGTGAAAACAGTTCGTCACTGATCGTGAGAAATATTAACACATCATAATGGAGTGTTTAGAAAACCCCTTCGAGTTTATTCGGTCGCCTGAGCTTTTTAACACCTTTCTAGCCTGTGTTTGAACAGCATTTAAAAGTTTGTGTTTGCCATCAGTCTTTGACAGGAAAAGCGTTCTGTAAACTTAAGACAAAGGATGTCTTCCATTCTTGTGCAGTTGAGTGACCTTTCCTCAACAGGCTCTTATCATGCGGTATTAGTACGACCACATGGAATTGCCTTCAGAAAGAGAGATAAGATGTTTTTCTCCCACGATAGAGTAAAACTAAAAGTTAATTTAGTTTGGTAGCAACTATTTCCAATTTTTTTTACGAAGTATACAACTGTAACGATTTTGTAACCAATGTACCGTTTTAAAGCGATGATATTTGAGGGTCAAAGGGTTGGTAGTTTTTCATTTTTAATCGGAGAAACGAAGGCTGTATTGATAACAGCTCTTGACAGCTCTCGAATATCAGTAAAGAAAGACCTTGCAACCTTGAAGAGCTCATCAAGAGAACCTAAGTATACTTACCAAAGTCTAAAGTCTTGCCCTTGTACAGTCTTTTCATTAAAAATTTGTCCTCGCATTTATAAATTATAAGTCTTAAACACGGAGTTGTTGAGGTGGTGCTAAAGCTCTGCAACGTCTCCAGAATCGAGTCGTTTACATGCGGCTATTAACTTAATTAAATTAGTGTCATTTATGATGGATGGTATTTTAATTACCATTCGCACTGCTTTTTATCAACCGACCCATACATTAGGTTTTTGTTCGTAAAATTAATTAAGTAGATCATATCAAAAATACTACTATCAAATATATCGGTTACACATGAAGGAAGTCTTTGATAATGAATCTAAACTGTTACTAAACATAATATGGGTGCAGCAGAGGGGATGCAACACGTGAAGAGTACCTCAGTACCTGCAGTCAAGGTTTGGCTCTTTTTAAGCATTAGCTTTTTAACCGACTTAGTATTTATTCTTTTTAAAAATATTAACTAATTAAGTTACTGCAAACAAATTTTATTACGAAGTAGTTGTAATTTGTAGAGTTAAACAGTATTTCGAGAAGGTTACTCTTTACCAGACTATTAAAATTTCTTGCACAGTGTACTCATAGTTTAGTGCTATATGTTCAGGTGTTCTCATTGTTAGTCTTATTATTTACCTTCATTTTTTAATTCATACACACATACTCATAACTTATTTTAACAAGCCAACAAACCTGAAATTTTCATTTCAACATGAATGCAAGCCAAGGTATTTACTTGCGTGAAGCAATTTGACTTTCTTAATGATAAAATCTAAACAAAAACAACTCGGTTTTTTGAACGGTAAGAGATAAATTTGACGACATTCAAAAAAATCTGAACAAGTTTTAGACAGGACAACAAATTAAACTGTTTCTCAATGTTTGAGTACTTACTACTAAGCTTAAAACAACTCACAGTAAAGCTGTTTGCTCTTACTTAAAGTGCTGGAGAGTTTTTAGTAAACGAAGTAAGCAATGAAGCGAAGTGAACTGCATTACGACATATGATAGGACAAGATACTGAAAACGAGACAGACAAAGTGAATAATTATGTACCAGAAAAAGATTTAAGAAGTTATAGCTGGGAGGGGTTGAAACGGGGCATGATGATTTGATTTTTGCAAATGTGGCCAAAAGTTAAGAATTCCGAAGAACATAACCGTGCTCTTCATTACAACTGAGGAACAAAGGATAGCAACAACTTAAAGCTAAGCTTAACATCAATCTTAACACTGTCGTGAAGATTGACATGTTATATAAATGGGAACCCTTGAAATGGGACCATATCTATTTTACTTTGAGTCATGAAAAGAGAAAGAGCATCAGCATAAATCAATAAAGAAACAGCTACTAGAATAAATAATAACTCTCGGTTATCAGCAGACATGCAACTTGTAAATAGAAGTTTAAAAAGAAAGTTAAAAGAAAGAGTGATCTGGTTTTTATTTGTACACTTCTAATGTTTTGCAATGTGAGTTTTTTCTTATGCGTGCTTCTCAGAACGTTCAAAGTTGCCAAAAACGTATTGTTGCACAAAGTACATAATTGCGACAATGAAATACGTTTTCATCATTGAATTAAAAACTAGAATGAAATCATTGTTATGTATGTTGTTTTATATACGATATGTTCATTTCATTAATGTCATAGAATGTTGCCCAACACGTTTCATAACACGATTATCAGTTGTGGAAGTTCGAACCCTGCTCAATAACAGCAGCACATAGACACAGTGTAACAGCCAAAATTGCCACCTCATATGGATAGAAAATCTAAACGTAGTTTAAGCTTGTTAAAATAGCACTTGCCACTATGGCATTTTCAGTCTCCGCAGTGGACACGTTTCCAACCTTGTGTGTTATAATCGAATATAAGTAAAAGTCGCTGCAGGCAATGTGGATGGAAATACTAAGTTTTCTAAATTCTATATTTCCACTGATTGTCAGCAATACGGGCGGTAATGTTCTTTTCGTATATGTTTTTATCATAAAGCTTTCTGAAAAATATATTTTTCGTCTCACAATTTTATGTGGGAAGAGCTTGGAGAGAAAAGGGAGCTGTTTTATGAAAAAGCCCTGAACTGGTTAAGACAGATAACAATCTGCATGTCACTAAATTCGCGTCGCTGCCGAGAAGAAGCAGAAAGTATACACCTCTTATCGTGTTTCAACCACAGTGTTAAAGCCTAAGAGCATTTGCTGTATTTTGTCATTGTATGTCTTTTAAATGTATCCTGTTAGCTATCAGCTAGGTGTTTTCAATTGTCCATTAAAACTATTGCCCACTTGCGATTTAATAGCCTAACTGATCAAGCTAACTGATTTTTTGACATCAGTTGCTCGAATCAGTTGCATTGAACAGTTTTGTTTTAAGATATACTCTAATATACATAATTCTACTATTTTATATTTTCTTTATAGTAACACCAGGTATGTATATTGGAATACTAATGAAGTTATTGTTGTTGTTGTTGAATCAAATGAAGCTGTCAGGCCTTGGGTCGTGGACGTCCTACAGTAAATTAGTAATATAATATTTTAGGAGGGCTCAGTTTGTCTGTCTAACAACGAAACAGTCCCTTTTACAATAAACCAATCCCTCTACTCCTTAACTGTACTGTATTGCAAATTATTCTATGAGCGAGTAGAAGTAAAAATACAAAAAGAGAATACGGCCTAGTACAAAAATGTATAACGCTTGCCAACATTTAACCTGATAACTTATTTACATTTGAAGTGAACAAAAAAATATCTTGACTTGAGTGTGTTGGCGAAAGAATACAAGTGTCAATTGCAAATAGTTAAACGATAGTTGACTATAAAAACAAATTCAACCAGTTTTACTGTAAATGTGATTCGAATTTTAACTATTTAAATATGGACAGACTAGGAAGAGCCCTCAGGTCGTCTAAGCAAGTTCAAGTGATTCTGGATTTTCTATGTAAAAGAGGAAAACAGCCTTACAGGAAGGAACTAAACGTCAAAATCGGCTATTATTTTCTTAAAATAATTACATCCTAGACGTAGAAGGTTCACACATTAAAATTATCTTTGTATACAGTTACGACCATGAACGTTAGAAAGAAAAACTGTGGTACAGAATCTGTATTGCACATTAAGTTGTGCAAAACTTTAGGTTCAACTTTGTAAAAGCAAAGTAAACAATCATACTTGAAATCAAATTTGAAATCAAAGAGGTGAATTGTTTATTTACAAAGAGATGATGGTCCATTTTTTGTTCGTGTGGACGTGGGAAAGGGGGTGGGGAAGTAAGCTTTCAGTATACCTTCTGTCTGCTCATTTTTCAATTTTATCCTTCCTTTTCTTGAATTTTGTGTCAGTTGAAATTTCCTCCCATTTGTCATTTATTAGTTTTTGCGCTTCTAAAATTATTATTTGGATCTATCTTTACGTTCGGGTATCGTTAAATATACGATATCACATTATATTAAGATAGGAGGCAAATGTTTCTGTTTCTTTTTATTCTGTAATTTTCAGTCATCATTAAAAACAGTGCAATAGTATTAAAGTACAGCCAACGTACCAGTTTGTTAAAACAATTCTTTACTATTATTTTGTAAAGAATGAAGCGATGAATAGTTGGTATATAAGACATTTTTGTTGCACGAAATCTAACAGTATTGTGAAAATACTGAGAAACACAGCGTGTTAGGATACTGAGTAAATTTTGTACAACTCGGAACTTAGAAAAAGTTGATGGAAACTGATCGTCTAAGAATGTTCTAAATTCCGAAAAGGAATTGAATCCATTCCTGATTACTGTCAGATGCCCCACCCACTTAGCTGCAAATACTTGCATTGGGCCTGAGGGCATTGACTAGCTCTTATAGATAGCGAACACAGGGCGATGTCTTTCTATTCCCTGACTCGATAATGCTCTATTAAGTTGAGATCATACTGTATGTATAACAGCTGTAGCATGGATGTTACACTTGTCGTGAAACTTCGAATGATCTAGGTTGATCATGAAGAATGAACCAGGACGGAATTTAAGACAAGCTCTCTTGTAAGTTTTTTGTTATGTTACCTGAACACATTTTGTTATTGACGAAGTAACGTTCAACATTATGATATTCGTGAATGTGCGAGTGGCTGACTGAGTAACTGAGTGAGTAAGAAAGCAAGAAACATAGTTCCAACGTATCCCTGAAACTTCTTTAAAAATGAAAGTACGTTGCGTTTGTTTGGAAAGTGCTCTCTGGTCCTTTTGGTACTGCCTATTAACCATTATGGTCATCTCTCTCAAGAGAGGACGAACACCTATGATTAACCATCAAATAACAAGACTTGAAGTGGATAAGTTTCCTTGACGTTCTATGTGTTTTCTTATTGTAATGACCATTAATCGAACTAGCTCGCAATTGATTTTCGAACATAGAGTGAGTGTTCTTTACTTTTCTAATATGTGCTATTTTCGTAAAAACGAAATAAGCATGGCAACAATTGCGTTACTTTAGGGTATGTATGTAAGATTTATCTGCATGTGGTGCAAACATTAATGGTCATATTTTAAGAACACCAGTAATTGCAGATGATCTTAAACTAGGCTAAATTTATTTCTTTAAGATGTCTTAAAAACCTTGCTTCCAAGATGAAGATCAGAGATTTCGGTTGCAACTTTAGTCTTTCGAAGCAGTTATTTTAATTTCGTTTTACTGTTTTTGTAACTGTAATACAAGCGATGTCTAACTTGTTTTAAGTTCAGTTTCATCCATTTATGCTAAAATGCATCAGACTTCTATCGACTTTAATCCTCAGTCATCGAAAGGAATGTCAAAACTTCAAGTCAAATCACAAATATCTTGACTTCAGAAACCCATAGGAGTCATGTTGATTTTCAAATAATATAAATATGGACGAACTAACTAAATTTAAACTCCACATAAACACATTTCTTTTGTAAGTAGAATTGAGTTTTAGCCAAATTTGTGCCTCTTTCTGGATCTATTCAGCAAACGTCTACATTTAGTTTGTCGGTTGATCACAAGGGAGCTAGAGAAACATCCAAAATTTCCTCTTAAATTGCCGTCTAAATTGTCAATACGTTTACTCCCAAATGAATATGGCAGAAAATAATGTGAAACATATATTGTTAAGGTTCACCCTAATGATGTATTTATGCATACGTCAAACAAGTTGCAATAACAATACACGTTATTCAAAGTCCATGACCATAACAGTCGGTTTACGAAGCTTGAACTTCTTGGTAAATATTGGTGTATATGTTTGTACCATACATTTAAAAGTTATATAAGTGAAAAGAGTGAGTGTTCCCCGTTGTTTTTGGTAACCGTTTTTTTAAGATGTTTTTTTAGTGTCTTTCCCCCTTTTCAAGTTTTTGAGCATTTGCATTCATCTAGCTAGTAAGTACTGCATTAAGAGTAAGTCATGTTCGAAGATGATCGGTAATACCTTTTTGTCAAATACAGAACAACAATTTTGTAATTAACTAATAAATAATCATTTTCAACTGGATGCAGCAGAAAATGCTCAAGCTGTACCGTTTTTATTTACATCTGGATGTTTTGATAATCCTAAAACCTGGCATTAGTTTTTATCATAGTTTCCTTGCAAAGTATCTTCTGATGTGCTACAGCAATGCATCGTAGGCCATGGCGGACCATGCATACCGATTTGCGTTGTACAACAAGGGAATGAATAAGGAGTGTAAGGAAGGCTATTTGGTGCAACGTTTGAACCACCAAGAGAAATCTGCAGTGAGGATATGCTGCTTTGTCGAGAGATGCTTGTGTTCCACTGCCATGCGTTGTACGGTAGAAGAGGAGTATCAAACGGGCTGCCGTTGTTCGAAGGGCTTCTGTCCCCGTCCTTTTCTTGTTTTCTGTACTTTGCTCTTCTATTCTTGAACCACACCTAAACATGACAAATATACGCATTTTGTTTTAGCATTAACTGAGTTTTACGGCAAAGTTTTAGCAATTCCATTTTGAAGGCACTTTTAACATTAATATTCATTTTACCATTACCACGTCCAGATTTTTCATCTGTACGAATGGCAGAATTTTAAATTTTAAAAACAGTCAATAATCAAAATCCCTATTGTTTGAGTTGTTGGTACTAACAATTGTGTGAATACTTAGAGAATGGAAAGTATAAAATCATAAAACCATTTCCCTTGAAGAACCAACCAAAGGAAAACACACTGCTTGCTGCAAGTTCTACTGTACGAAAATTTCAGTTTTTCATGAAGTAAATGAGCAGAGAAAAATATGTAGTTAGGAGCTAAACTGTGCTGAAATTTGAAAGAATTTACTCTTTTTCAAAAATCTTAAAAGAAAGAGGTCTTTTTGAAAGAAACCTAAACATGATATCAAGTTTTAAGAAACTTTTAAAAGTCGTAGAAAAAATCGAATCCGTATAAGTATAAGTGGACTAATTTAAGACTAAATGAACTCTACTGAACTAGCTTAAGATTGACGATCAAGCTTGTAACGAATGAAATCAAACATGCACTAGTTTAGGTCTTTTCAAACACGTTTTTGATGTACGAAATGAACCTGATTCGATGTAGTTAACGGCCAATTAGTGTCTTTTTAGGAGTCATAGACATCTGCATATTTCACGTTTACGGTTAGTGTTATGGTTTACCAGAAATGTTATTCGACTTAACCTATGCTTTGTTTTATTGTCCAAATTTTTATTTCCTTTACGAAAAATACTGATTCTGTTCTACCTTAATCTATCCTGTTCAACTGAGTATAAAGGAAAATGCGGCTGCCAATGAATGTTTATTGGATGGAAGTGGATTAACAACTGGTTTGAGAACAGAGGTGATTGTGCACGTTCTTTCACATGAAGCCAGTTCTTATCAGATTAACAAGTATAATATTCACAAAAGTAGCATAGATGCCGACACGTAAGTTAACCACAACTTAAAGTTGATTGGTTAAGAGCGTTTTAAGAGATATAAGTGGATAACAGCAGGAAATGCTTTGCAAACTTCACAAAAGTGGTAATGTCCAGCTAACTTGTAAAAATTCGTTTTTGCTATGAAACGTTTCAGATTTTATAAATCTTTCCTGTTTTTCCAATTAGGATTTATAAGCTCTGGCTTGTAGTTTCAAAATTACTCAAAGTCTTGTCATCAACTGAGTTAAACTTTATTATATTATCCCAAAGTGATTCATTGTATAAGCAATTTAAATTACACAAATCCCTCTTGTACAGCAAGTTTACAACTTAGAACAACTTAGAACATACTTAGAACATTATATTGTAGAATAGTTTCTAAAATGTTCACAAATAAAAGAGAACACGGGATTATCATCGTGCTTCAATGAGGCTATATAAGATTTTTAATAAAGGCAAAAGGAAACTAACTAAGGTAGACCTATTACACTCTTCCGCCAAATTGCCGTTGATACAGTGTTTGCTAATATATATATATATATAGGTAGGTAGAGAGAGAGTGTGATATATATAACTGGGCTACGATATTTTATACAGCTACAATTGATAATCGCATTATGTGCTCTTCAATTTACGGAGCAGAAGATGTCAGATTCAGTTGCTACCAGCAACTTACATTCTTTTCTGATTTGCACATTTTCCTTTCGTCATTCTAAAGTCACTTCCAAATTAAAGGTAATAAAACATATGTTTATGTGGTAACATAACATAACATAACAGGACATGTACATGGTATTGGTAAGAAAGAAGAAACAAAAAGGTAGTTCAGTCTGAAAGACCAGTCTCCAGAATCTCAGTTAACTTTCTTTCCCTTTAAATTGAAAGAAAATTACTGATCAGGAGAATTTTGTTGTTTTGTTGCCGTTGATGTTACTAAACTATTGCCAACTACTGGTATTTTATAATTTGCCATTAGAGAAAAAACGGAACGTTTAATACAAGCCAAATTCCATTGAAATTATTTGAGAACAGTGCAACAGCAAACTACTACTCTCTGTGTTGCTTTTTATGCAACAAGCAAATGCAAAAGACAGTGCAATTGAGTTTTTCCTCAATATACGTGAACTCAAAGATTGTCTGCCTACTCTTAATAAAACCTATGCAAAACTGGAGGATCTGTGATTCGTTTAGTGCTCTTACTCTCATAAGAGACTTATGATGTTTGCACCAATCTGGCGTCGCGCAACATTGATTCTATTTTTAGAAACAACAGTTAAATTTTGAACATAGACTACAATCCTCGTTTAACATTTGCTTTGAAACAAGTGCTACCAGTTGTTTTGTTAATAGGAAATGTAACGTCCCAAGCTGTATCCCTGTATCTTAATTTGTAGTGTCTGATTACAAGCTACGACAGAGACTACACAAAGCAACTTACTTGTATTCTTGACTCAGCAATATTAATATAAGCAGCCAGTTGCTCTCTCATGACAACGTCTGGGTAGTGAGTCCTAGCGAACATATCTTCCAACACTTGCAGCTGGTGGTGAGTGAAGGCAGTTCTCGTACGCCGATGTTTGCCTCGATTGCTGCCATAGTGCACCTCCAGGATGATATCTGCAACAATACTGTAGTTAATAGGCTAATAGGTACGATATTAGTTCTTATGTAGCTAAATCGTTCACATGCGTAGGGAATGGATGGAAGAAAGCTGGTCGTTTTTCTCTTGGTATTAGTTTGAGTTTGTTTTGTTTAATCTGTACGATAAGTACAAACAAAGAATTTGTTGTTTCTTGACAGATAGTTTAACTCTCTAAGAAAGAAATTTTTGCTTACAGCTATTTTATTTCCTTCTACTGGAAGTCACTTTAGAATGACGAAAAGAAAATATGTGATTTAGAAAGCATTCGAGACGCTGAAAGCTCTGCATCTGACATCTTCCGTAAATCGAAGGGGCACCAAGTGCGATTATCAGCTGTGGCTGCAACTTTATGGCTGCTGATAGCAACCGAATGTGTAACCTTCTGTAACGAAAACTGAAATGTTCCATGAGCGATTACATGTAACAATTCTATCTGTAACTCTGTGGCTGTTTTGTTCAGTAGGTAAAATATCGTAACCCATTTGAATGATACACCAAGTATTCTCAAGTATGTTGCCACTTAGTCAACAACACCATTGATTTCAGAACTCCACACTGCTCGAAAAGTTGGATTTACTTATGTTTGCAAATGTGGCAAATATTTAGCGAATTCGAGTTTGCAACTACTTGGCAATTGCCACATTTACTTACGGCGTGAGCAAATGTTGCGTTTACCATAATTGCAATAAATACAAACCTAAATATTTCTATGTATTTGCCACATTGATCGAAAAACATGAATAAACCAAACTTTCCTTCATTGGGCCATACAAGAAACAATTGAAGTAGGGTTTACCACTAACAAAATCTGTCAAAGCAACATGCTTCTAAACTGTTGCTTAAAGCTTGAAAAACTATTTTCTTCTTACTTTGATTCAATTCAATGTTTCTCAGTTCTATTTTATTCTACCTTATTTCTAAAGTAGCTATTAGTCTCAAACTTGAGTAAAGTTCTGGAAAGGAAAAAAAGAAATTTACCCCTGATTGCAAATGTACATAGATAGAATAGAACAGTAAATCAGCTTACACCAAACTGGAAAAAAGCGAGAATTTTGCAGTTGCAATCAATACAGATGTCGTGTTCAGTTCCCTGTGTTCTTGCATGATACAAATAAAAAAAGCTCTTGTGTAGCTTTTTCTCGTCTTGTCTTTTCAGCGAAACTGTTAGATTGCAATCTCACTTGTTTTCTCTACCATATTGATGTTTACTTACACAACACTTTAAGGATATCAGCAAATAGACAAAGTTTAGGAAAACGTGTTAAACAGATTTGGAACACTTTTATAAGAGAAGGAACACATCATGGTTAGGTGATTGGTAAAGTCATTGAATAAGAGACCACAAACTTGTCCGGCTATTTACAACGAAGGATGATTTATGTCAGTAGAACTTACTCTGAATAAGTAACAAACTTCGTACTTTATTTTTAGGAATAAAATGTATATAACTTCGATTAGTGTGAACTGACAAACAAAAAGAAATTAACTGATATAATTTCAGATGCACCATTGAAGGTTGAAGTGGCTTAATTTGTTTGTTCTTCTTTAATTTAAACGGTACTTTGACTTTGCATTTTTAGCCTAAAAGTTACTACAAGTTTTAGTATTCTGTTGTTTATATAACAAATGCTTAGATAAGCTTGTTGTTCATATGTTTACTCGGAGATTGACAAAACCTGTTTAACTTTACTTCGCATTTGCAGTGTGTGTTGCCCATTCAATGAATTCTTCAACGGTGTTTGTATTTTTTAGAACTCAAAGATTTTGTTGTGTGGGCAATGAATGATTTAATTGTAAAACTGCCCTTATACCAGAAAGCTAAAGAAGCAATCATTGTTAAATCGCATTTTGATGGAACTATGCGCTGTTCTTGTAGTTTCGTTTGTATATAAGTTCCCTATTTTTGTCCTTGGGTTTCAAACCTTAGTAAAATGGCGCTTTTGGCTCTCTGTCAAGTCTTGCCTGAGAAAAAGCATCATACAGAGAACACATGCAGGGGCCAAATACACTCTTGTGCAAAGTAGGTGGCAATGCTGGAACCTACTCAACATATAGCTTAATGGTCTTTCCTTTATTAATAGAATTAAAATAAAAGAAAGAAAGAATGGGGAAGCTATACGCAAGAGAAGGTATTGGATGTTTAAGATACGAAGAACGGAAGTGTACCAATTGCTGTAATCCCAAACACTCAACACTACTTATCCCTAACATCAAAGCTGTTAACTCAAAAGCAAGTTATATACTAATATATATGAATAGAAGCAAGGCCATCAAATCTAAACTGTACGTGGAAGTCAGTATATAACCAGAAACACGCTCTGTGCAAAATGTGTGGGCGATAAAGTGATGTTTCTCTCGTAACATGCCGTAGACTGAAAGGCTTCTAAACAACGTAAACAACAGCTAGATGGATTTTCATATGCTTATGAATTCAGTGAGTGAAAAGGATTGGTTTTCTTTTTCTGTTTGTGTTTTGTTTTGGCAACAACAAGTCAACAAGGGAAGGTGTGCATTATGCTTTTGCTAAGTGTAATGTCATAACTTACTAACACTTCTTCGTTTGTATTCCAATGGCCAAATACTGTCCTACTTAATTAAGATTACCACTTCTTGTCACACCCAGCTTGGCTTCTCATTTGTTAAGGGTCTTTTATCATGAAGTTCGTATTGGTTAACATTATAGTTTGTATTTTACAACCACGAAATGAAAAAGTATCTTCATTATCAGTTGGAATTACAGTGCAACGCAAACGTCGAAACGCGTACCTGCTAGGCGCTCTGCTAAGGTCAATGCGCGATCAGAAGATCCTCCTGTTTCTTGTGTCTTACTAGAAGTATCTGGCTTTAGGATGTTGTCTATAGAAAATGGTGACGAACTTAAACTCCCACTCATCTTCTTTCACAGTTGCTGATACACTCAAGGTGCAGATACAAGTGGTGTAGAATGATCAGTGACTCAGCTGAAGATTACCGCGGTCCCACGCAGTACTCGGAGGGCACAAGGATCTTTCCTCCTGTCACTCTATTGTTACTGCAGACGAATCAAATTCGTTAGCTTTTCTGTCGTCTGTCTACTTAGGCGATTTTCACACCTGGGAATAATATTACGCCCTCGGGTATTTTAGTTCTTTTTTCTAAAAAGCGGCCTTTCTAAAAGCAATTGATTGCCCCAAGTGTATGTAATATACTGGTAAACCCTTTGTTTCTTGTCCCTCTTTGACTAAAGCTTACTCCGATTGTTTGCAGTTGGACAAACACAATAAAAATACTTGTGCATCTCTTAACCATATTCCCGCTTTTCTGTTGAAAAAGAGATGATTGTGTTCATCTGGGAGAATTATCTTGTCTATGCAGTTGTATTATAAAAGTTTATCAACATTTCTCTTCAAAGATTAGTTCTGTTGATGCGCTAAAGATTTTGTACTTGATCTGTTATTAGAACAAAAGTGATATAGATTAGTTTTAAAATACAAGTTAAATTCACGATAATAGAAACAAGTCTTTCATGCTCTTTAGGCCACAACACTGATTGCAATTCTACATTTTCCGTCGTGATTCTGAACAACATTTACAATCTCATACTTATTTTGAAGTTCTACAAAATCAAGGTTTCGCTTATCTATTTCATGATGATATTTTTCGATTTGTAAAACAACATTTTGGTGGTGTTACAAATTGATGACTGCCGTATAGGCACTTGCAGAAGGTAGCAGAATTAATGGTGTAAAAATGAAACACCCAAGCTTACCCACATAAGAAGGAACACAACGGCGAGAACCGAAAAAATACAGATCTAGAAAACTTCACTTTTAATAAGAAGCGTTTGTTTCAAACATTGGAAATGAAATGCAGTGAGGGGGGTCTGCTGTGCCATGCATATCCTATTGAAGGCTGACTGGACTGTTGTGCAGGATATCGGCTATTTTCGAATGCATACAATCTTGTAAAGCTGCGATCCGAGTATTTACACAACTTATTTGGGATGTGACACGCCATCTGTATGATTGATCGAATCCTAATTGCGATTTTCCGACCTCCTTGAAGAAGCTTTGGGACAGTTCGTAAAATTAATTAAGACGATCTCGATATCGCTAGCAAGAAGATTTGTTTATCCAGGATCATGCTCCAGATTTTCTTAGCTATATACAAAGCTGTAGCGTTCGATTGAAGTTTGGCATCTCTCGGTTCTCAGCTGCACCTCAATAACCTATCCCGCCTTTCATGCCTGGGGGCTTTTAGAGCAATAGAAGTTGTAATTTGTAGTTATTAAAAGAAGAAAAGACGATTGAGCAAATTTAATAAAAGTGTATAGGGGATGTGGGTTGTCTAACTCTTGCTTTGAAAATGTGTTAATTTATTGGAAACTTGTTGTAGTTACAAAGTGTATGGTTAAAATTTTTGGTGATTGCTTTTGAGGCTTCGGTTTTCAATCGTTACAAACAAAAGTCGCCCCAAAATTGCTCCATCAAGAAGCTTTAGCATTATTCATTTGACTAATAAAATATAAATTGAGTCTTTAAGAAATCTGGTTTGTTTTTGAAAAAAGCAAACGCACTTCATATTTGTCAGTTTGCTCTCGAAGTGCTGGCAGTTTCAAGTTGTATTTAAACCTTTGCGTTTGAAAGCAAACAATGAAACCCAGAAAAACTGAAAACTTAACTATAGCTTTATGAATATAAGGTACTCTTTTAATACAGAATCTTAGTTAAATAAACCTGTTTTTATAGCTTGATTATTTGAAACTAATATGGGTCGACCATATTTTAAGACAGAAACTGAATTACAACAATATAAAGTTGCAACTTTTGAAATCGTGAATTCATGTTAGAAAAAAAAGCAAAGCCGTTTAAAAAGGTTGTATTCGAAAAAAAAATCTTTTATACAGCTACTGAAAACATCGTTGGATAGTAAGTACAATATTCACGAGCATAAAACATTAAATTTTTCGCTCATAAACCAATCAACACAACGCAATTGGTTTAGTCGTTTTACAAGCTGAGAAAAGTTAGAGAGAGAAAGAGAAACAGAGGAACTTAGAAAAAACATTCCGGTTAAAAGCATAACTGTCAAAACCTATTGATAATTGAAAGCTCCATTGGGAAGAAGAAACAGCACATATGTAGCCAACACGCTTATACAGAAAATATAATTTAGATTTGCTCGAAACTAGGGAAAAAGTTACAACCCAACAATATGAGAATAATTTTAAAACAGCTGATTTGCCATAAAATTTAAAACAATTCTTGACTCTTTCTTTCAAAATAAGACTAAGTTGAACGACTAGAAAGTGTTTTAAAGTTGAGTTCCATGCTTCTAATAACCGGTGTTTCGCACGCTATAAATTATTCCAATTTTACAAAGATCAAACGACAATTAATTCATTCTTACTTTTTATCCTGTTTTTAAAAGTGTTGTTCACAGTGGATATTAAGGAACGTAAAAAAATTAGCACACATGTATGTTTTTAAATCGAGAAATGTCTGCGTGCTGAGAGTTCCTTGTATGATAGATGACCGGTAATGTTACTTCCTCCACAGTCTTCCTTTGGATCAAGCAAAAATTGACCGATATGCGATCCTTCACCCTACTTAGCATTTGTGATTGTATGAAGCTTTGTTAACAAGCAAAAAGTCTGGATTCATAGCACAATTCCTGAAAATATGAACGTTCTCAGGTAAAATAGATCACTGAATAGGAAAGCTTTGTTCTCAGTCCGGCAAAAATAGCAGATCTTCAGTTGCTTTTAATTCTTTGCCCAGCATCTAAATTTGAACCGAAAACTTAAAAGCTAAGTTAAAATGTATTCTGTTTTCAGGAATTTTGTAACTCCCTGTACCTTTTACCATTACCATTGGAAGCTTTTTTTCCGTGTGTGTGTTTACTGAAATATATTCAAACAGTCATTGAGAAAAGAAAGAAGTTTAATGCTAAAGTAGTCGACAAAGCAAACTTGATAGCACATGGCCCATTTTACGCCACAAACATGTAACTATATGTCAGTTGTAGAGTAAAACGACGATGCGATATCATAAGTGGCATAAGTTCTTCAAGACCTTAAATGCGGGGCACGTGTTGTGAACTTTCTTTTAACTCGAAATTCTCATTCCCTTCTATTAATTTTTATAGCATTTTTTTCTATTTAGCTCCACATTGTGAAAGACAAGGAATCGAGAAAAACTGAAAATCCAAGCTTTCCATTTTTCCAAATTATCTTCATTATATTCTTTCGAATCGGATTCTCGAAAGCCCAACAAAAGAAGTTGCTCAAAACAATATACTTGCTGCTAGTCGCGCCCTAAAAGCCGAACATAATTTTCTATCAATAACAAGCAAGTAACGTCAGAGTTATTGCGAGAAATTGGATGACAAAACTAAGTGTGGGGGGCTTGCATTGTAATTACTTAAGAAAACAAACGAGTTATTAGATTGATGAGTTTCATGTTGTGTGCGATCACCTTGTAAAGAGTCAGCAGCTCTTAATCGTTGATAACAGCGATTGCAAGGATTCGAGATGCTTATTTAAAGCATGAAATAGATTCAAAAAATTGTTAAGAGTGAATGGGGTTCATTATTAGCAAAATAAGTTCAAACTGCAAGTTTAAGGCATGACTAAGTACACACGTCCATTTAGCTTCGGAAAAATATAGCGTCACCTAATATTTTGTATACTTTCAATCAATTTTGTTTTTGGTCATTTGTATCATATTATGGCTATGGCACCACGCGAGGATACTACTACTAGGAAAGCACCACTACTCCCGGTCATAACTGTACTGTTTTAAAAGGCAAAAGTCGTTTTGGTGTCACGTTGAGCTTAACTAAAAGTATTCTTTAAGCTTACCTTACTCGAGCTAAATGCACTTGAAGGCCGACGCTCAAATTATTAATATTGTTCTTGTAGTCCAGCTAGAGAACAAAGTGTACAGTTTAGAGACGTGTTTTGTTGGAGATGTCGGAAATTGTTTGAATGACTTTCTAAGGTAGTAATAATCGTTGACAATTCGTCTATAGAATCGTGGGACAGACACCAGGAGCAAAAGCGGCAAGACCAGGGTAATAAATTAAAGTTAATTAACAGCTCTGCGTTTATATGACTCAGCCAAAACAAACTAGATAGAAAAGAAAAACCTTTTAGACTCAATGGGCAGAGCTGTTAAGTCCTTTGTTAATCCTAGTTTTTCTCTCGTGCAGTATTGTGTACCTTTCCCAGGAGTGTTAAGGTGTAGTGTCACACTACTAAATAGGGTAGGCGGAGAACAACACTCTCAGAGCTTAACCTGACTGCAAACAAGTACTTCATGGAGAAGAAGTGTTCAGTAACTGAGTTTTAAAAACAAAAAGGAGATTAGAAATAGATAAAACCTAATTAAGTCAAGTTAGCTTTTTAATATATCACTCTGAGTTTTCAGTTGTTTTAAAAGTAGAAGGTGGCGCCTTTGCGGCTAACACAAAATAGATGTTTTTCAGTCAATTGCGAAAGAGTAAAGAAGTGGAGGCCATTGAACTAAATGGTTCTGTTAATGAAATACTGTGTTGTAATTTAGTTGCTTTGCTTTGGTTATATGTTAAACAACACGCGGATTAATTTCCAATAAAAAGATTAAACACGTGCATTTTTGGGATAGCTGCGAATTAAGAGAAATCCGTGCATGGTGAAGGCGCACACGGGTGTTATATGTCATAATAATCATGACTGCTAACTTTTAAAGCTTTTCAAACAAAAGAACCTAAACTACCGGTTTTGACTTTCTCAATGACAGAACCAAAAAGAAAAGGGAGAGTCAGATGGCTTCTTTTTGTTACTTTAATATAGTTTTGCATTTTTTCACTTATTCAATCACTTTACCCGTCTGAAAAAGATTTGACGGAAACGTTTGATTGTTGTTTATATTTATGTCAAATATCAGCTTGAATAAGATAACAAAATTTTCAAAACTTTATGTTGAAGGTGACATTCAGAAACTGTATTTTAATGACAGAACCAAAAAGAAAGGGGAAAGTCAGATGAACATTTTGTTTTTGCAACATTTTCTTTTGGAAAGCTACGGCAGCGACACTCAACTCGCTAAGTTTCTATCAGGGGTACAGGGATACGCCTTGATTATTTTAACCCTATTCCGCCTGGGCCTGTGGAGGGTGCGCGGGGGGGGAGCTTTAAAAGCTCCCTCCTCCTCTATAAATCCGAAAGCATTGACATTATCGCCAAGAAACTTGGAGGTTAGGTAGAACTTAATTACTTGATTAATTTGAAAAGGATACACGCCAATATGACGTCGTTTTCCATAAAATGGTGTTTCTAGAATTTTCTTCCTATTTTTGTGCAAAAGGCCAACAGAGCCAAAAACTCTTGATTAAAACAACTTGATCTACTCAGACAAACTTTGATTTTAGCCGATTCAAATCATATGGATTCCTTGTATTGCAGAGATACATAGGATTTAGAGAAATATTAACCAGAAAACGAGACGTGGTTGAGGTTGCACGTTAAATGCCATTTGTAGTCAACCTTGTGTAAATTTTTAACCTTATTACGCCTGGGATTTTTTTGGGTGGTTAAATCTGGGGGGGGGAAAGGCGGAAAGTGTCCGCGGCCCATAACTCTAAAAATATTAATGATAATGAAATGAAATTTTGTGAGGTAGTAGAAAATCATTAACTTATTAATTTGGTCTTGCTTAATTGGCGTATGACGTCATCAATACGTCATAATGACGTCATAACTGCCAAAATTTCCGATTTTTACCAAAATTTTACTTATCAAAATAGAAAAGTTTAGAGACGTTTCTGACTTCAAAAATCGACATATAAACGGTACAAAATATAATTTAAACTTCCTTTTTATATAAATACTAGTATTTTTAAGGAAATTGAGAAATGCAAACAGAGATTTTTTCAGCGAAAGTTTGATGTTCAAAACTTACTTTAGCTCTCAAACTATACATGTAGCTTTCAAATTTTACTCAAAGTCCTAGTATTTAACGCTTATAGTGTAACTAAAACTGTTTCAGTTCTGTTTTCAACGTTTTCAAATGCAGATTGACCAAGAAAAGCTTTCAATTTCAACAAAGTTTAATGTACGCGGCCGCCATCTTTGATTTCATAAAATGGTATTGCGCAATACCTATGACGTCACAGGTCACATGTAATATAAATCAATTTACGGGGAATATCGATTAATTGCCTTTGAGAATTATAGTTAGCACTTGTTTCAACGATTTTGTGAATTAATGGAGAAAAATCCTAAAAAAAGTCAAAATTTGAGTAAACATGACGTCAAAAACGCTGTTGCCATGGCAACATGTTATACCTTTGAGGCAAAATTTTTCCAGAATCTTTTTCTCCAATAAATTTTAGGGAAAGTGGCCTAATTTGGTTGGTATTACTTTAATATTAAGGAAGTGCTCGAACGTTGAAATCGGCGCGGGCACTTCCCCCCCCCCCAGGTGGAATAGGGTTAGATCTTTATCAGTAGAAAGGGTCTTAAATAAACCAAACAAATCTAAATAAAGAAATAAAGAAGTTCGAAAAGTCTAAAATATTCACCAGATTTTACATTTTGCCAATTTATTTGCATAACATCATCAATGACGTCACAGATCGACAAAAAACCTGAGATAACTTTTTTTTAAAACAGTAGTGTTCAAAATACTTGATGCCAGGCACCTAATCTAATTTGTTTTAAAAAATTAAACAAGAAAGCCAAAAGCATCAGACTCATTAACGAATTTGAGGAAATGTTCTATGATATGGAGAGAACATCTTTAATTGTCAGAGATTGCGAGCTTCGCTCCCCCTCCCCCCCCTTCCCCCCTCCCCCCCTCCCCCCAGGCAGAATAGGGTTCATTTTGGTATATTTTTTTTGGTATATTTTTCGGAGTAGGGTTCATTTTGGTATATTGATATATTTCGACCAGCTCCCATCTGGCCTTGTAGCTCAGTTGGTAGAGCAACGGTGATCTGTTCCGGAGGTCGTGGGTTCGAACC
>JAOBRG010382106.1:0-11085 GCA_027574985.1 Umimayanthus nakama | reverse complement strand
AATTTTTTATGAAAACTATTAGCTGAAAAGGAAGGTATTTTAAAAATCCCGGGTATAATTACTCTAATATACTACTCAAAGACTAGAGCACCAAGCTACGCTTGCTACCGCCGTTGTGTTTATACTACCAACATTTCGATTCGTTCGTTTACACGCCTTGTTACGAAGTTGCTCACCCAAACTGTTGCATGGCAGCGATCACAATTGACCACTGAAATGCCAGATAACCAAGCCAAACCTTTAAATAAGTCTTACTTGGAACGAATCCTGGAGCAAACTTCGTAAATAGCCATCAACATCATCTGCACAGTGGATTGTTTAGAAAGAATGGTTTGACAGTTCATTGAACAGCACTAACATTAATGAGAACCACAACAACGTAAAACAATATAAATTATAATAGTAACAACACAGATGGTAATAACTATGCTGATGAGAACAACAATCGTAATACTAATAACAATAATACTAATAACAATATTAATAATAATAATAATAATAATAACAACAATAGTAGTAGTAGTAGTAGTAATTATGACAATATGATAACACAAATAGGTCCTACCCCTAACACAACTCCGGGTTAAATAATACTTTTCAAAGACGTTTAACCTATATAAAAATTTTCTAAATGCTGGTTGTGCAGCCGAGTTCTGAAAAAGAAGTTTTAACGCTTAAAAGAGTCCCTATTTTTTTAGCTTTTGTTTTTCGTTTACCTGCGCAGCTTCTTTATGGACGGAACTCAAAAAAAGAATGATGCGAAATGTTCAGTTTGAACAAACAACAGTGCTGAGTTTAACAAGGTGACAACTGATGGGTTCGGAAACAGCTCTCCTTGAATCTCTATCACTACATCGCCGTTTTCCGGAACATACTCTTGCCATATATAGCCTAGATAATTCCTTGCTGTTACCACAGTGCAAAAACGCTTAAGCGAACTGTTTGATGACTTTTCTTCAAAGTGTGTTATTCTTCAAAGTACTTTCACCGGTTCAAAAGCTTTTATTTAAACAGAAGAAGAAAGCTCATACCTGTGCAAAACACACGAACGCAAATACCTAAAAAAAACCAGACATACAAATACATTAACAATTCAAAGAAGCAAGGATTTGTTTACCCGTTTAAGAAAGCAAAATAAAGTACAGAGTAAGCCGTATACATACCTCTTATTAATATTATCCTCGTTTGCTCGGTCCGTAGGGTAAGTTATGGGCCGGTTTATTTCTTCGTTTTATGGTCCAAGCGCGAGGGCCATAAAAACAGAGAAGGAAAAAACGAGGATCCATAACTTGCTCTACGCACCGAGCAAACGAGGCTAATAACTAAACAAGATGTTTATTATATGGTTTGGTTGATTGTTCCGGTTTTGAAAAGGTGATCCAAAGCAGCAACTTACGGACCAGGAATTGACCAATCACAGCACACGAAATTAGTCAGCCATATAATAAAGTGGTATACTTACTGTACTTAATTAATGATAACCTAAGGCTACAAGAAGACGGAATTCGGTTTGATAAGAGAAGGTACGAGACTCGGCCAATTTCTTAGTAACCATTTCTTTTAACATTACATCTCGTCATGAACCGAAATATATTCGGTTTATCTTATACTTAGAAATAATTAACATTTTTTCTGAAATCGTGGTGAATATGGCAGAATCTGCTTGGTTTTAGCATGGCAAAACTTTCATTAATTATCCAAATTAGGTCAATAAATACCACTCCGTTTAAGTTCCCCTTGTCGATATTGATAGACCAGTCGTTTGTGGTTTCGATCAGGGCTGTCTCACTTACTGTGACCCCCCCCCCCCTCCTCCAATCTCAAAGTTGCTCCCTCTGAGGTTCGTGTTCTCAGTATAACAGAGCGGGCAATCAATACATTAAGTTCCCATTAAAGAATTTTGCAGTTCTTTCAATCAACGTAAAATCACATTGACCATTAACTTTGACCGTAACTATCGAGTGAAGTCTTTATCACACAAAAACTCGAAAACTTAACACGTTAGATTAGGATAGCACGTAAGAGATACGGAAACAGAAGTTACTATAAACTTACAGCCATAGTCCATGGGAAACCTAGCTCCTGAAACAAGGCTGAACTTGCAAGCGGTGCCAAGAATGACCTTGAACAAGAATGAAGCATTTTTTTTCTGTGTTAAGCATTAAATCCTTGTTAGAAGTTGTATGTAAAGTGACATTTTCAGCTTTCGCAAAGAGTCCTTAGCTTTTCAGTAGCTGTTACTTATGAGTAAACACATTTTTAGGTTTCTTGCAGTATCCTCTCCGTCTTGGGTTTTGTTAAATACATTTTTGACTGGAACAAGAATTGGGACACACAACAGCTATTGCCTTCTAAAACACTCATAAGAAAACAAATTTTGTTTTGTGCCTAGAAACATTTTTTCGGACAATCGTGTCAAAAGGCTAATGTACTGTGTGCCCCCTTTTCCTTCTATACTTTTGCATGAACTGTAAAGATGAGGATGTCACCAAATATATGACCTTGTTGGATAGAGGCAAGGCATTTTCAGTTGAATGTACTTTTATTTGCATAATTGCCGTAAGAACAGCGAGGGAAAAATGATCCACTTCTCACTCTTTGTCCATTGGGCTGACGGGAACAAAGCAAATACTGGAACATTAAGCCTAAAGAAAAGCGTATAACTTGATGTTCTTTTGACGTTTGTAAATTCTTGTGTTCACGAATGTACAGCTTGAAGAGATTGTCTAAAGGCGTGTTGCACTTAAAGTTTTCTAAAACAACATCGCTGTTGGGGAAAATTAAACAAAAAGACAGTCTTACAAAAACAAAATAGTAATCACAACACCCAAGTGATGGCCATCCAGTGAGCGAGCGGCGCTTGGCTTAAAATTAATCAAAAGATTACGTAAGTATTATGTAAGCCGCTCATTGGGAAACAATTTGTTCACTAATTAAGGGGGTTTTTTTTAAAAAAATAATTGATTACTCACCCGAAAGAGCAGGAAGACATGAACAAACCAGAGATAACTGATGACGTTGCTAGGCTATCCTGCATCCCGTTGTCCCTAAATTCAAAACATGGCATCAAAGAGAAGGGATATTTGTTGATACGAACGTTAGATGATTTTGTTGAAAACGACGAAACAAAATGTGAAAAATCGGTAGAGTTCCAAACTAAATATTTGCACTTTGTATTTATTTTGCAAATTAAAAATTCAATTCAATCCAAATTTGCACTCACAGTTTAACTTACAGTTTCAAGTACATTTAAAAGTTCGTTTTCGCTTACTGTTACAGTTACAATTTGATTCTAAAACGCCACCAGTGTTATCCATCTCTCTCATGTTATCTTTTCCTATCCCCACTTTCTCAGTAGAAGTTGATGGACTTGTTTTATTGTTAGTATAAAACAAACAGTATCGACTGTTTTGGGAAATGGCACCAAATGTTATCAAGTAAATGGCATCCACGATTTACGAAGGGGAAATACCTATCGGCAAATGCTTAGGAAGTTGAAGAGTATGGCCGGCTTAAGAAACAACTTTGTCTGACAAAATTTTCATTGACATTCCGGAAGCTTACAAATGTATCTGTCTATTGATCTTTCAACGTATTTTGAATTAACCGTTCTTAAGTCTGCAGTGGTTTAATATTGAAGTTGGACGGTACGCACTATGAACAAGTGATATCAGGTCAATTTCGTATTTACATGAACACAAGTTGGCTGGGTTACACAACTGAACACTGAAGTGTGTTCCTTAATCCCGGGCTTAACAAACGTCAACTAAGTCACACAGTTTTGAAGTTCTACCTTGTTTCCTTCTTCAGAGAAGGTGTGAATTATAGTGGGCCATTTCAGCGCCTCTTTCCCCTTCCCAAAACTAATCGGGGTTAAACTCAATGATACCAGTAACATACATTACGTAAGGGACTGGTCATTATTTATCGAGGGGGGGGGGGGGCTGGTGCAATATTAAATATGTCATGTTTGATTTTTGCTGACCCACCCTTCTTCTAAAGCATGTTTTTTCCTGACCCCCCCCCCTTTCGACATGTTTGAAATAAACTAAGTCACCATCACCGATTATTTGACATTCTTAGCTTAGAGATATTTAGTGTAAAATTTACCTGCTTTTACATCTGGATTGGTGTTGCTCTCCGCCCAGACCGTGTGTAAACAATTGATGTATTTACATTGAAACTTCCAGTACTCTCAATTGCAGTTTCTCAAAAGCAGGAAAACTGCTTTCAGGGCATAGTTATCCAAAATTGTTTGATGAAAACATTATTGGCAAACTAAAAAAGGTTGAAGTAAGGACAATAGAAATAGAAACAAGCCTTGTGGAAAAGTTAGATAAGAGCAAAAATATGTTCAAATTTACCCCCATATGAATGCAGAAACAAAAAAGCGTTCTCAAAAAGAGAACCGAAGGAAGGCCAAAAAAAGGAAAGTTTCAGGAAAAGCCATCAACATACAGAAAGTGCGGGCGTTTATTTCAAATGCCTATAGTTCCGAAATAATTCAAAGCCAAAACTTAAACTTGGAAGCTCTAGCTGCGATATCATTGCCTCAAGTAAAGTATCTACATCTTATGTATGAAGATGGACAACTATCTGATGAATCTGTATATCTGATTAGTGAATATAAAGAAAACTTCCCAAGAAAAGAAAGTCATCTTTCAGAAATTGATGACTGTGACAGCGAGGATGATGTTGACGATGATGATGTTGTTGACAACAATGATGGTGATAGTGGTGATGATGACGATGATGATGTTGATGACAACGATGATGTTGATGGTTAAGTTTAGAAAGAAGAGCAATTTTAAGATACTTGTTTGTAACACATGTAAAGAAAGTTAGTGTTAATAAAAGTCGTTTTTTTTTCAAGTTATTTTAATAGTAGTCTTTTCCTGCAATGCAGTTTAACAGTTGGCAATACATTTGAGTATTTTTTTGTGGCCCCCCCTTTAACCCATGAATGAAAAGTGGTGACCCACCCCCTATTTGCACCAGCCCCTCCCCCCTCTCGATAAATAATGACCAGTCCCTAAGACAATAAAACAATCATAACAAGGCAAACACAACTTACTGTGCAGCGGTTATTAATAGTGGCATCAATGGGATGAACGAGGCCCCAGTACCCACTCCGATCACCATCATTGACACGCCCACCAACCAGAAATTACTGAAAGAGTCAACAAATGTTTTCAAATATTTACAGTATCAAAAGAATTCTACTATCACCAAAAAATTTGAATTTGAAGTTTAAGAACCAACGTCACAAATTTAAAGTTCTTAACGGATGCAATGGTGATAGCGAGGTAATTTCCCGAGAGAACGTCCGGACTCTATACTAACAGCTTAACGTCTCTCATTTGTGCGGACGGCGTGGCGAAAGAAGGTCGCCCAAAGTTTGACCCTCGACCAGGCCGGGGATTGAAACCGCAACCTTTGGGTTTGTAGCCAACTGTGCCGACCTCGCACACACTCTGTTGAGGTGTCTCTCGAAGGGGCTTCTCGTTTCTTTGCCGTGGGGATTGTCTGATTTTGAGATGACTGAATAAATTGGTAACCTATCAAGTAAATGCACTAACATTTACACACGGAACTAAACTTTTCATATGGATCTTTACCCCTTGGGGACGAAGGAAAGAAATGGTGCAGGACCAATGAGAAGGTAGCCAACTGCCATCACCAGGAAGCTTGCACACAGCAGCGGAATGTAGTGTTTCTGCAGCAGAGATTGGGATCAAAAGTCAGGGTCAAAGAACCCTTCTGTAAATCATATCCGTATCCTCCGTTAGTAAATTATGCACTCTCTAATGCCTTGTTTCAGATCATACTGAGGAAAACCATACACTATATTAGACATTTCTTGAAGCAAATTAAGATCCAATATTGAGTTTCACGAAATATCCGCGAAAACCAAGCCCTTTTCCGGACTAACGAAGCAACATGAAGTGATATATGCCTTATTAGGAACAAATCAATCAAATACCATACCCTTACGGTTGACGCATTTTAGTATAGTCAATCATAACAACTACCTTTATCCATCCGCCTCCATTTGGCTCTCTTTCCTTGATGTGGGTTTTTTGCTGGTTTGCATACAATGCCTCACTATATCTTATCTAGACTCTCCCTTCCGTACAAAGTCGGGGTAAAAAGATGTGTCGGGGTAAAAAGAGCCCAGACAGGGTGGGTCAACGATCTAAGTACCTGATAGTCGATGTATGTGTACGAGGTATTCCACTTACTGTCTTGTCTGCCATTTTACCCACAATAATAGTCGACAACAAGTAAAACAGCGATAACACCGCGAAGAGCACGCCAACCATAGTCGCATTAATGTGTAACACCTTTAAAAGAAAATAAGGCGGCATGTGCGTGTTACGTTGAAATCTTTTGAATGACAAACATTGTAAAAGGCTCAACTTAATGTATTGTTATAGGTTTGTGTTATTTACATAGAAAAATATTGTAAGCAAAAATAACGCTTTCTAAAAAAACTAAGTTTAGAAGAGAAAAGCATAAAGAAAAAAATCCCGTATACGTTCACATGAGTGTTTAAGAAATTTAGGCTAAACAGGCCGATTGACTTTGGGCCTTTACTACTCGCAGTGAGTAGTTTCTTTTTGTCGTTGTCCAAATCATTCTTAGCTTGATTGAATTGTATATCTCTTGGTTAAGTTAAACTAACTTATTCTTTTGTCGGTTGGATGGAAATTTTATAAAATAGGATAAAATTTGGTTCTGCGTCACTGAGGTCGTGATAAAGTTTTCCTTAGGATAAATCGTGTAAACGAGAAGATTTTATAACTATCCTAGTGATTGAACAAGGTTTATAAAGCCCTATCAGCTATCCTGCTGTTCGCCTGTAGCGATCTTGGCTGCCTCAAGTACAGAAAACATTTTTACTTGCTTCCTATTAGACCTCTTTCGCCGCCATTTTTGCAAAGGCTGTCATTCTTGCTGATGAATTGTGGGACAAATTTTGTAATTTGTCCCATGTCAACTATCCTTTCGATAACTGATTCCCTGTCCCTGCGTTCCTTAATACTATCCAAGTGGTAAATTAAACCTCACTTCGAGTCTAGGAATGTTTACTTTTAAAGAAGAATTTTCATTGAAATAGTGCTACTTAAGGACTTGTTTAGAAATCTCGATGTCTAAATTGGCACACCGATTAAACACTCTGTCAGAAATTACCGCTGTAAACCTGCGCAACCAACATATTTTAGTCCAAAAGCAATGGATTAGGTGCTCGGTGACGTGTCTAGAACGCAACCGTGCTTTGACCGCGCCAGACACCGCGCCAAATGGAACTGAGTTTGTGCGGCGAAAGCACGATGTCTAAATTAGGCCTAAACCGTCATTTCCAGTATTCTGAACCACTCTGACGTAACCCTTTTTCTGTTAGCGTTACTATCTTGTAGGGTTTTTATCAATTTAAAAAAGAACAGTAAATACTCACGTCGGAGTGGTCAATTGTTACGATTACCTGTATTTTGTTATTTATCTGTTTGTTTATGCAGATGAACCCACCGTGCGAAGCTTCAGTCATCAAGTACAAGTGACATTTCAATTACCTTTTACGAGAACTACAATTATAGTGCCATAGCTACAAGAAATACCAGCTGTTTAGAAATTCCCGATTATTTCAATTTTTTTTTGTTAAGATTACCAAAGATTTTTCAAAATTTTTTTAGTTTTCTTCAAACAGTTTTCGAATGTATTTTTTCCAGAAATTCCAGAGTTTTCTGATGAGTCAACGATGATTTTCAGATGGTTTTCTGAAGTGTACCGAAATTTCTGAGACTTTTCTAAGGATTTCCAAACATTTTGCAAAAATAAACGAAAACTTTTAATTTCGAAATATTGCGTAACGTTTATGAAAATCTTTCTTACCCTTGCAAAACATTTAAATTTCGATAATTTTTCAAACTTTTTAAGTTATTGAAGCTCCTGAAGACGGTGCCGAGTTAGTCTTTACCTGCACATGTGCTATTAAGGATAACAACCAATCAGAAGCTGGTATATTTGGTAGGTACGACAGTGGCTTTCTGAAAACATTTTGCGATTCCACTGATTAGCGTTTACAAGTATATTTGATAGCTTTACGTTACTTACAGGTTCCGCAAATAGGGAGAATATTGGATCCAAGGCAACAACCAGAAATATAGTTACCACTGTAACTTCGGCTAAAACGAAATTAATATGGAATAAAAACATTTGATTTTAAAACTAATTTTACTTTGGCTCCAACAAGTTTTCCAAGTTGCTGTGCCTTTTTCACTTTACAAACGTTTTCTCTTTTATCATGATGCATACTGCAAGTGTTTCTAGCTACTATTACAACTAATTTTGTGTGAAATGTAAAAAAGGTGTTTTTGAGTCCCCGTTAAATTGCGATGGAAACAGAAATTTCGGTGGTATCCAAACGTGGATAAGTTCAAAGGTATATACCTGCAACACCCGTTATCAAAATGTGGAATTAATCTGCAACAAAAACTAAACAAGTCTTTTATAAAGCTTAGTGGCAAGGAAAAGTGAAAAACCGTTTCGAACAACCTTAAACACTCACATCTAACAAGCACTTTAACTTACATTTGTTACTCTATACCGTATAACAAATACCCGTATGTTCCGTTCATATCGTTCTTTTGAACTGTCAACGTTACTCTACTCTCACTTATTCAGTTGCATTCTCAGTTCAATTCTATTTCCTGCTGTTATGATGTATTTGCTTCTATTTTGTGTTGTGTTCTGTTGTCCTGTATTTTCCTTTCCTGTTCTGTCCTGTCCTGTCCTGTTCTTTTCTGTTTTGTTCTTTTATGTCTTGTCCTGTCTTGCTCTGTTCTGTTCTGTCCCGTCCTGTCCCGTTCTGTTCTGTTGTCCTGTCTTCTCCATTCCTGTTCTCTCCTGTCCCGTTGTGTTCTCTCATGTCCTGTTTTTATGTGTGTGTTTCGCTCTATTCTGTCCTGTATTATCATTATGTCCTATTCTGTCCTGTATTGTCATTATGTCCTATTCTGTCCTGTCTCGCCCTGTCCCGTTCTGTTCTGTTGCCCTATCTTGCTCTGTTGTCCTGTCTTGTCCTTTCTTGTCCTGTCCTGGCCTGCTCTCTCCTGTCTTTTCCTGTTCTTTTATGTCCTGTTCCTCTCCTCTCCTTGTCCTATTCTCTTCTATTTGATCCTAATCTAATCTTTGGGTTTACAGTAACCTCTTTTCCTTGTGCTGAACAAAAGTAATACGTGTCGAAAAAAGTAATTGATATTTCAAAACTAAGGAAGATGTGTTGAGTTGTTTTGTTTATAATACAGTGCTTCAATACAAGAGTCTCTCGCATCGTTCACGTTTACAGTGTACAAAAAAATAATACCAATGCACAGTAAAAAAAGAACTTTTTTGCCTCAACGTTACCCTAACCCTGAACCCCTGGGTACTCCACACGTCATTAAAATAATAATATTAAAATCATTTAATAGTTGATATCAGTATTATATTTTCCAAATAAGCGCAAATGTACCACGTTTGTTTAAAATATTTTGCTCTTTAGGTTTTAGGTTTAGCGCTTGTTGTAAGCTGAGCACCCTCTTTTCTTTTCGATTCGTCTTTTTCAACGTTTTGCTATTTAATGGTGTTAAACGCAAAACTTTCTTCTGTTTTGCTTATAAAAAAGTTACAAAGTCCGAGATGGCAGCCGAGATACCGAACAAGTTGTGAAACAATTACTGCAATGGCCACATTTAGACAGGTTGTGGAACGACTGTGCCATGGTAACAGTTCTTAACTACTGTACTACTGTGTTTTTGTCAACTATGTAATCAAATGAACGGCGTTAATTCAGATACTATATGTTAAAAGTATTTTAATTTTTGGAAAACTAAAATTTAAGACAAGAAGGCACAAAACACGTTCTAACTCTAAACTTTGTTGTTACATTGTGAGAAGTAACTAGCTAACCCAAAACTGTTTTTATGTGCAGCCGTTTTGGAAGTCATAGGGGACTTTTTGTTCTCCCCCACCCCATTTGATTGGTCCGTAAAAATGGCTTGCAATTTAAACTTCTTTAATATGCCTGCATTGATTGAAATAATGCTTCATCCCAATCATATCGGTTTATACCCTGACAAAACACGTTTATTATATGTTAGGTGTCGTTATAGCTTATCCATCATGTAGCATTTAAAAAATAAGCCATTGCAATTCTAGCAGAATCTCGGGGAGATGTTTAACAACTTGACATGAATCACCGCAGCTCACTTGCTGTTTTAATATAACATGCAACAAGATCATCAGGTAGATTGCATACCTCCAAATAAAACATCCACGATTCCAAGAGCCTCCTTTAGCGGTCCTAGTTTCAGCTCATTCTCCTTTGATCCTACGGAAAACAGCATCTTGAGTTTAGCCAACGAAGATAAAACATTGAGACTTAAGATAAGTCTTGATTACCCGGTTCTGTTTCTCAAATTAATATTTTCGCTAACATTGAAAATAAACGGAAAAGGGGACTTTTAAAAAAAAGTAAAGATCAAGGAAACCGCCTCCAATGCAGCTGCTTTTTTCACTTCCTGTAAATGCTTAAGCTAAAACGTAAGATACTATTTGTTTGGTTTGATTTGATTTGATGGCAAGGGCCTCTATACTAACACGGCCCAATTCTTGTACCAATTTTTTTTGTACACGTTGTTTTATAGTCGGTAAACACTTTTTGAATGAATAAACATTGTTTTCACATCAAAGGGTACGTTCAAGCACTATTCTTCATTCGATAAACCTCCTATTTTGAGCTAACCGCGTAACTTAATTTTCTTGTCAACGATTTTTTTTTGCATGCACAAATCTGTTCAAGAACACTTTGAAGTCCAATTGTAAGCGGCTCTAACGTACCTTTTCTATCTGCTCCTGGAATAAAGATGTAGACAAGAATAATGGCGACAGCCACCAGGCACGTGATCCCGATGAATGGACCCTTAAACCCACCAACCTTGAAACAGAAGAATTCCAAACAGATTGTCATACATACATACATACATACTTTATTATCATCTCCCCAGAAGGGCTTTTCAGTGATAAACCTAACTATAAAAATTA